>ML786770.1:193846-209657 GCA_009831015.1 Picea engelmannii | reverse complement strand
AGGTTACAAGGAAAAAAACTAGATTGGTATGTAAAGGATATGCACAGGTTGAAGGAATCAACTTTGAAGAGAAATTTTCCCCAGTTGCGAGAATGGAAGCAATCTGTTTGCATTTAGCTTATGCATGCTCCAATAATATTAAAATGTATCAAATGGATGTAAAATCATCTTTTCTGAATGGGGAAATTGAAGAAGAAGTCTACATTGAACAACCAGAAGGATTTCAATTGTCAGAGAATGCAAATTATGTGTGTAAACTAAAGAAGCCCTTGTATGGTATAAAACAGGCTCCTAGAGCATGGTACTCTAGACTAGATAAGTATCTGCAGCAGGCAGGGTTTAGAAAAGGAAGTGCAAATAGCAACCTCTAGATCAAGGTAAGTCAGGGTAATATTTTATTAATTGAAGTTTATGTTGATGATATTATTTTTGGTAGTGATGATGACAGGTTAATCCAGAAATTCTCAAAAGATATAAAGAATGAATTTTAAATGTCATTACTTGGAGAACTATCCTTCTTTTTGGGACTTCAGATACGTCAAAGCAACCAAAGAATTTGTATTTCTCAAACCAAGTATATCAGAGAAATGCTAAAGAGGTTGGGAATGGAAGATTGCAAACCAGATATCACTCCCATGCAAACTAGTTGCAAGTTGAGAAAAGATGATGATTCGAAGTCTATAGATCATAGGTAATACAAGTCAATGATTGGAAACTTACTATATGTGACAGCATCCAAACCAGATGTAATGCAGGTAGTCAGAAAAGTGGCACAATTTCAAGCAACACCAAAGGAATCAAATGTATTAGTAGTAAAGAGGATTTTCAGATATCTCAAAGGAACAAAAGAGTTTGGATTATGGTGTCCAAAAGGAAAGGATCTATCACTTGTTGCCTACATAGATGCAGATTGGGCAATTTGTATTGATGATCGATGAAGCACCAGTGGAGCAACATTCTACTTGGGTGAGTATTTAGTATCATGGCTAAGCAAGAAAAAATCATCAATATCCTTATCTACAGCCGAGGCAGAGTATA
This sequence comes from Picea engelmannii, assembly GCA_009831015.1. Taxonomy (NCBI): domain Eukaryota; kingdom Viridiplantae; phylum Streptophyta; class Pinopsida; order Pinales; family Pinaceae; genus Picea; species Picea engelmannii. Next base: position 208,619 of record ML786770.1, on the reverse strand, counting down.
TTGCAGCAACATCATGTTGTACATAGGTTCTTTGGATGAAACAAACTCTGACAGATATACAAGTTGAGTATGATGAGCCCATTCCAATATATTGTGATAATACAAGAGCCATCAGTATCTCAAAGGACCCGGTGATGCACTCGAAGATGAAGCACATTACAATAAAGTATCACTTTCTACGGGATCAGGTTGCAAAAAAGAACATCAGACTTGAGTATGTGGGCACAAAAGAACAAATGGCAGGCATCTTTACAAAACTACTTCCGCGGGAAGCCTTTGAATATATTTTCCAGAGACTTGGAGTTATTTCTACTCCAAAATGAATGATTTTTTAATGCTTATGTTATATGTCTTAGATGTACATGAGGAAGAACCATAAGAGGAAAGTTCAGTCAGGGGGAGTAGCCCCAGACAGAAAGATACATTTTCCATTGATGACAAAGGGGGAGAGATTTATCAGATGTAGAGGACAGAGGCATGGTTCCAGGGGGAGCATGAGTGATATGATTTCAGTATTTCATCAAAGTGTTTCCATCAATGCCAAAGGGGGAGATTGTTGATTAAGGTTAGCTGTCATTGATGTCAACCCTTGAAGAAAGCCCAGTAGCATAAAGGTTTGGGTAATGGACCCAAGTTTGTTTGATGTAAATATGACTCATTATTGTCTTGTCATGGTTGATAATAAGTACATATGGATGAACTCCAAAGTGGTCCCCTTATGGTGAAAGCACTCACGGGAAGACGCTTTGCAGATTGAGTTATCCTAGAAGTATGGTTAGAGAACCCATGCTTATTTGTGGAATAATGAAATGAAGGTCAGTGAATTTGTCAGTGAAAATATCCTGTATGGATATTTCTTGTCATTCCATTTCCGGTGGTATGTGGAATGTCACGTAACTCCTCACGGTTAGAGAGTTATGGCCATGAGAAGTTGGAGAACCCAGGGTTGGGTAATGGACCCAAGTTTGTTTGATGGATAATGGTATGAGTTTTGATATATTTCCAGGTAATAATATTCTATATAAATGGTACATGTCATTCCATTTATGGTGGTATGTGTAACGTCACATAACTCCTCACAGTTTGAGAGTTATGGCCTTACGAAGTTAGAGGACCCTCTTATGTCATCTAGGAGCCCCAAAAGGTCAAAGTAGTCAAAGTGGTTTAAGAGATTTTAGAAAGAAAATAATAAAGTGAAGTGATGAGTGTACTATAATTCAAAGTGAATACAAAATAAATTATTTAAATAATAAATTTAATGGAGAAATTAGAAGTGGGTTAACCCTAAAATAAGGAAAGTGGACAAAGTGACCTAGAAGATGTTTAAAGGAAACTACTTGTAGAGTATAAATAAGAAGCAAGGCTCTCTCATTTAAGAAACACTTGAGAATATTGAATACCTATAGGTGTCTGAGGTAAACAAAGGATATCTAAGCCGAATTTCTAAGGGAAGGTGAAGAAAATAAGGTTGTAATTCAAGGAAGGATAAATTATTTTGACGATGCTTTCTAAGGTATGTTATTTACAGGTCATCTCACCATTTTCGCAATAAATTTTTTTATAGATTGATTCAGACCATTAAATTGCTATGAAAATGAAGAAACATATCCAAGTATCTATGGTAAAAAATTAATCTTGTGGGTCATTGTATTTTTGGAGTTACACTCCGTGGAAAATAGGGTTTGTGGCTAGTCCTGAAACTAGTCAAAAATAGGTGTTTGGGGTAAAAATGTCATAACTTCTTCATAACAGATCCAAATTGAGTAAAAAAATATAAGTTGGTTAGCATACATTCTGTAGTAGGTTGTGTAACAGTTTCATATTGATTCAACAAATATTCTCTGGGGGGCACGCTCTACAAGGTTGCTCTCTAGAATAAGTCAGAATTCAGCAATGTATGCCATTTTTTCTATAACTACTTTTCATAGAGGTTCCAAGTAGTGATACCTGGAGGAATTGCATAAAACACACTGAAGAACACTGTGTAATAGTTTTAGATCTTTATTCATTATAGGTACAAAGTTATGATTATTTCAAATTAGGGTTGTTGACTAATCCAAAACTAGTCATGTGAGACTAAAGAAAAGTTTGATGAAAATGCTACTCTCTTGTTGTTTAAAGTTAAGGAAGGTTTGCAAGTATGTGATAATATACACTAGGTCTATTACAGAGTTACAAATCATTTTTGGATGAGTAAATTGATGAGGGATTTTGGTTGAGGTACAAGTTGGGTACATGGTTGAGACAAGTAGTTGATGAGTTGGCACATCCATGACGTGTATAGTTGATGATGTTGGTACATATTGATGAGTCATAGTTGATGATTACTTGACATATGATTGGTACATACTTGGTACATGGTTGGTTGCACTTGTTTATGGTACAGGTTGATTACATATTTTTTGGTATAGGTTGGTGCATGGTTGATGCACTTGTTTATGGTACAATTTGGTGCATGGTTGATGCACTTGTTTATGGTACAATTTGGTGCATGGTTGATGCACTTGTTTATGGTATAGGTTGATTACAAGTTGAGGTATAGGTTGATGCATGGTTGATGCCTAGTTCAGGTTTATTGGTACATGTTTACAATAGTATATCTCACAGTGATAGTGTGACAATGGTTCCATCATTCTACTTCTACTTCAGGGCTGTTGGACGGGGCAAGGGCAGGTGGTTGTAGCTGTAAAACATAGGGGGTTGTAGGCTCCTTCTGGTTGTAGCCAGACAATTGGGGAGTTGGAGCTTCCCTCAGGTTGTAGCCTGAGAAACTATGGGGTTGGAGCCTCCTTCCAGTTGCAACTAGAAAACAAAGGAAGTTGGTGCTTCCAATGAATGTTATTCTTCAAGACATATAAGAAACAACATTCCCTGGTTTTCTCTCGATTTGGGTTTCCACGTAAAACATTGGTGTACTATGTATGTGTGTGATTGTTCATTTCGTATTGCTCATTATTGGATAATAATTCTACATTGATATAACACTTGGATTATTTGTAGAAAAAAGATTATAAATTCTACTGATTCACCCCCCCTCTCAGTAATCCAACACTTAGAGTATTCTATAATTAGCCATTTTTTATTTTTCTTCTAGAATTTCCCCTTGGAAGTCACAAATCCTTTTATTATTGGAATCTTTGCTTATTATACTTCAATCAAGCTCTAATGACTAACTTCTATTTGTTCAATAAAATAGGTATTTGAATAGAGGATGAGCACCTTCAATAATCACTCATACAACCATATCAAAGATAAAAACATTGATGTTTTCACGTGGTAAAACCCCTATAGGTAAACATCCATGTCCCCAGCCAACGTGGCCACTTGGAAAAAATTATTAATGCAAAAGAAAAAGATTATAAAGAGATTTACAAGAGAGTTTCTCACAATTGGTCATTGGAAAATGACCCTCCATTCTCTTGAAATAGAGATCATGGACCAATCAGGTGCTAAGACACAGATAAATGTAGCTATTATGATCAAGGATAATGTGACCCATTATATCACTCTATGTCGATAACATATCGTGACTATCAGATTTCCTAACTACAAATGCATACTAAAGAAACACACTTTTACCTAACAACACATTATACCAAGTTGATATTAACTAACTCGTTGGAATAGTAATTAAATGCAGAGGATAACGGATCTGAGAGGTGGAAGTGTGTTGAAAGACATTGTAGCACTAAAGTACAAGTCGCTCAATGAGAGTGAGAGAAGATCCCTGATGATGATCTGATGATGTGTTAGATTGATCACAGGATTGTCTATAAATAGGTTTTGATCATGGACCAAACCAATAAGCTTGGGTGAAGTCGGTTGCACCTATCCATAAAACAAGGATCTTGGATCCTTAAGTGGACATGGTAAACCACCAATTTAGTCGGTCATTGACCCGAATACTTGGTTGAACCACTCAACTGAAAAGGTGAATTTTATAATGGAATCGCATGTTCTAACACCCCCTGTAAATTCATCTTGGAGGAAAACAAATTCTGCATCTTTCCCCCATGAATTTGTTTTACTGCAGAATTTTGTCACAAGATGATAAAACAACACTCCTAAGGAAGTCTGATCACCATCATGATATCATAGCACTAAATAAAAAGTTTCTCAATGAGAGTGAGATAATATCCACGATGATGATCTGATTATGTGTTATACTGATCACATGATCATCTATAAATAGGTTTTGGTCATGGACCAAACCAATAAGCTTGAGTGAAGTTGGTTGTACCTATTCATAAAACATAGATATTGGATCCTTGAGTGGACATGATCAACCACCAATTTAGTCATTTTTCATCCCAAAGACTCAGTTGACCCACTTAGCCTACAAGGTGAGGTTCACGATGGAACCACATGTTCCAACAGCCCCCTATAAACTCAATTGAGGGATCAAATTTGATATTGTGTTGGAACATGAATTAAATGAAGAGGAGAATGGATCCGAGAGGAAGTGGTGGTGTCGAAATACACCATAGCACTGAAGCACAAGTCACTCAATAAGAGCGAGATAATATCCCCAATGATGATCTAATGATGTGTTAGACTGATCACATGATCGTTTATAAAAAGGTTTTGGTCATGGACCAAAACAATAAGCTCGGGTGAAGTTAGTTGCACGTATCCATAAAACACAGATCTTGGATCCTTAAGTGGACATGGTCAACCACCAATTTATTTGGTTGTCGACCCAAATACTTGGTCGACTCACTCAACTGACAAGGTGAGGTTTACAAAGGAACTGCATGTTCCAACACTCCTAAGTGTCGAAATATCCTAACACCCCCCCTTAAAAACAACTTGGGATAGGATTGAACGATTTACAAAGATGACACAATAGAAGGAAGGAGGCATTAGAGCCTATCCCCACTTAATGAAAATTTCCTAAACTCCTAAAATAGATCGAAGTTTGGAGAAATTCACTTCTATAAGAGACTTTGTGAAAATTCTTACAACTTGATCTTCTATAGGGAAAAATAGCACTTCAACAACTCGATCATGAATGAGATTTTTGATGAAGTGAATGTGTAGCTCAATGTGTTTGTAGAGATGATGTTGAACTAGATATTTTTTCATCTTGATGGCACTCTAATTATCACACCAAAGGGTGGTCAAATGTTGTTTTTGGAATCCAAACTATGAAAGGATCTATCGAAGCCAAAAGGCTTCTTGACTTACATTAACCATTGCTCGGTGCTTTGCTTCTGCTGAAGAAATAGCAATAGATTTTTGTTTCTTACATGCCCAAGTGACAGGTCTTGAACCAAGGATGAAAAATAAACCTACAATAGGTTTTTTATCATCAGGGTCGTCAGCCCAATATGAATCAGTGAAACCAACCAATAAAGGAGTCCCCCTTGAACTTTGATGTATCCTGAACTGAACTGTACCCCAGAAATACTGAAGTATTATTTTATCTTCTTTCCAACGGATTCCATGGGGTGTTTTCATATACTAGGAAACAATACCAACAATAAACTAAAGATCAGGATGGATATGAGTCAAGTATAAGAGGATACCAACTAACTGACGATACAAAGTGGCATCAACTTCAGGAGAAGTACATGTGGAAACAAGTTTGACTCCATACTCGAAGGGAGAAGGGGATGGTTTTGAATCTTCTATGTGAAAGTGACAAATAATTTCACAATCATACTTAGGCTTGGAAAGAAAAAATTCCTTCCTTGGTTTGCAAAACTTGGAGGCCAAGGAAATAGTGAAAATAACCTAAGTCAGTCATTTCAAATTTCTTCTTAAGGATGGTTTTCACATGGTTTAAAATTTTAGGGTCACTACCAGTGAGGATAAGATCATCAACATAAATAAAAATATTATGAGATGGCATCTAGAAAAGTCGGTATCAAGAAACAAGTTTTCCATTTTGGCATACCAAGCTCGAGGAGATTTCTTAAGGAAAAAAAAGGATAGAGTCATTTTGGACATAACCAGGAGGTCGTTCCATGTAGATTTATTATTGAAAATCCCCATGCAAGAAGGTGGATTTAACATCCATCTAATAGACCTCCCATTTATGCGAGACAACAAGGACTAGAACAAGGCAGGTGGAATTCATTTTGGCTATAGGGAAAAAGGTTTCATTATACTCTATGCCTTCAATTTGAGAGAACCCTTTTGCAACTAACTGGGACTTTTGTCTTTCAACACTTCCATCTGATGAATACTTTATTTTTTACACCAATTTACATCTAACAAGTTTTCTTTCTTTTGGAAGAGGTACAAGATCCCAAGTATTGTTTTTCATTAAATAACGATACTCTTAATTAATTAATGTATCCCAATATGGATGACTTGAAGCTTCTGCAAATGTATCTATATCATGAGTCTCTGAAACTTGAGCCAAAAGAGAAGAGTCTTGATGGAACTGTGAACGTGTTCGACACTAATATGAAGGATCACTAGAAATATCACCAACTTCTTCTGATGTTGAACAAACCCAACTAGGAAGATGTGGTGTTGGTGCATGTTCAGGTTCAATGGAGTCATATGGAGAAAGGTGAGCAGGTGGAGGTGGATTATCATCCTCACTTTCATCATTTGAATAAGAAGAAACCAGAGTAGGAATAGAAGAAGGCACAAATGTCGAAGATGGCCCGTAGGATGAAGAAGGCACAAATGCCAAATTTGGTTTGCAGGACAATAGATTTTCATCAAATTTAACATATCTTCTAATAATAATTTCATTACAACGTGGTTGAAGAAGTTTGTAACCTTTGAAATATTCATAATAACCAACAAATATACACTTCTCATTTTTAGGCTGCAATGCTTTCCTTTTCTCATAAAAAATGTGAGCCCATGCTACATTGCCAAATACACAAAAGTGGCTTACATCTCGCTTAATGTTATTCCATTCTTCTTGCTATTAGCACAAACATCTGCAGTGACAAAAGTAACTCAAAGGCATTGTGAACTTTAAGTTCTGGAAATTGGCTCTAGCGAAATTTTCGAAAGCATACTTTGTTTTTCATAAAACAATGGCACTACCGAAATTTCCGGTAGCATACTCTGTTTTTCAGAAAACACACACGCTTACTTTTCTGGTTTTCCCGTTAGTTTTCTTGTCAGTCAAATGTCAAGGTTATACCTGTTTATAGACCATGTCATGTAATATGAGTGGTTGGCATGGATCTCAGTTCGAATGGATTTTTACATCACGTTTAGGGTTTGGGTGTCATCATGAGCATTAGAGTTAGGCGTCATGTCTCATGTATGTCCATCCTAGGTGTCATTGTCCACATTTAAAAGAGCTTCCATGTCTTTAGTTTGTTTATGAAGTCATTACTCATTATTTAAAATGGTCTATTAAACCCATTGCATAACATGCTGCCAAAATTTTCGGCGTTTTCAAGAAATTCATGACAGGGTATCTGCCAACACATACAACACTTAGACTCAACCACTTGTTGCTCTAATCCTCAGTTAGGAGAATGAGGGAAAATTGCAGTTAATCGAGCCTATGACTGTTGATGAATACATTGGTACACAACGAGCATCTTGGTGGAAAGCTCATGTTCAAAAGACATTTGGTTTTCCAGCCCGAGAACACCTGTAAGGTAAATCACTCCCTATTTGACAACTCATCTACGCAACATACATCAATTTTTTTTTTTTAATGACTAAGGGAGGTGACATTAAGCAAATAGAACCTGAGGGTGTGGATTTGTTAGATGCCAAGCCCCGAGTTAGTCGTATTTTTGTGGAAGAAGGGTGGTATCCTTTCTATACCAGGTTTGGAGGAGAAAACCAGGAGGTTTCCAAGAATTTTTCCCAATATTTCGATGGACATGAGGCATATTCTTTTGGCCTTAAGCTACAGGTTACAGAGATCTCAATTGCAGATATTTTTCGGCTACCACAAGAAGGTGAAAAAGGGTTCAAGGGTCAAGTCATTTCAGGAGGTGATCTCAAAAGGTTCCTCAAGGATGATTGTAGAGATCCAAATTGGAAAAAGGCATCCCTATCATCCTCTTGAAAGAGGAATGGGTTGAACCTATTAGGATGATAAATATATATCTTACCTGTGAGAGGAGGTTCACAGTGGTTTTCTTATACCATATGAGATTCCTTTTCTGCCTTGCAGGGATGAAGATGTTGAACTTACCCTTTTTATTTCTCAAAAGCCTCACTAAGATGTCAGCTCGGATTCAGGCACACCCTACAACATCTGACTACATTTTTTATCACCAAGGAATGATCAAGGTGTTGGTCATAGAAGAGTTGAAGAAAATAAACCAGACCTGGGAGAATTTCCTCTTCTACAAAGCAGGTCGAGCTCCACCTGCTCAGGAATTATCTCATTCTCAGGAGCCATTACAAAACCAGGAGCCTTCTCATCCCCCTTAACAGAAAGGGAAAAAATAAGAACCTACATCTTCATCTGTTGGTAAGAGGACTAAGAGGAAAGCTAAAAATATCATTGTGTATAAGAAAACTAGGGTGAAAGAGGCTAAAGAAAAGACTTCCCTTGTTAAGACTAAAGAAGAAACAAATAAGGGAGAAAGATCTACACCCAAGGAGCCTAAATCCTTGAAAATCATACCCCCTATTCCTCCTTTCCCAAAGGCATACACTAGAAAAAAGAAGGAACAAGTACTACCAGAAGACCCTGATTCACCTATAGCTCAAGAAATCCAACAAGCTAAGGAACAAGGAGAAAATTGGATAGCAATTTCAGCAGAAGCTACCCTGTCAAATGAAGAAATAGCAAAAAATGCAGGTTATACAAGACTGGTAAGAAGAAGACACACTAGACCCAACAACAGATTCATGCTTAATGTAAAGGCCTTGAAAAACCCAACATTGAAGACTGAGGTCATAGATGTGGACAATAAATATGAAGAGCTACAGGCTGTGACTCCTTCTATTGCAGAATCCAGTGGCCATAAAAGAAAAGTGAAGGGTAAGAATTTCAAGGGTGAGAAGAGTGAAACATCAAAGAGGAGGAAAGTTCAGAGAACTCCTAAGGGAAAAGCTACCACTACAACAGAACCAACTTCCAGATTTACCAAGTCTCAAACTACATTATAAAGAAGAATAGGCTTGGATGAGATTTTTGAAGTGGAAACTCACTTAGAGGAGGTAGCTCACTTAGAGGAGAGGTAAAAAAAGTTATTTTCCCAAAAATCAAGTTTTTCCTACTCTATATGCCTTACCTATGTCTAAGATATCTTAGCTCTTTTTTAGTATAACATATGCACAAGATTTTCTAAGGTCTTAATGCATAATTTTGAAAGAAACAGAACGCTACCGGAATTTCCTACAGCGTTGGGATAAACTGTTTTATAATAGAATTCTACCAGAATTTCTGGCAGCGACATCATTGAAGCTATTTTGACAGTTTTTTATAGACATTTTTGAGCTGGTTAAAACACGATTAGGCCTCCTAAATTTATGGGCATGTGGAAGGAATTTATTTGATGTTTTTGGGTGATTGGTGGTTAGTTGATAAAGAAACAAGTGGTCCTAAAAAGATGGTTCATGGAAACAACATCCCAGCCCAAGATTTGGTGTACCTCAAGCACACACAACATCTTCAACATGATCAGTTTTCTTCTCCTACTCAACATATGTCCAATTAGTTAGGTAGTTGAGGAAGCATATCTCTAGTTATGTGTATGTTTTTCCTGGGATGTAACTAAATGATTAATGATGTAATGAAGTTGTTACATTTCTTTTGGAGGTGGCGCTGGGGTATCTCCCTATATATTTTCTCTTGAAAAACTTTATAAAGGTTGATTGATTCGACCAGAAGCTTGATATCAATAAAAATACTCAATATCTCTTTATGTAGAAGGATCTTGTGATTCAAGAAATGTTTAATGCATGGTATGTTTCTTCTTCTGTTATTTTTCTATTCATCCATAAGCAGTAACTGGAGTTTAGCAGTGAGAACCCTTTGGAGGATCCAAATGGTTGTTATATATATTCTGGTTTTATGTACATAATTCTCTAGCAGATTCAGTAGCATGTGAGTGAAGGTTCATAACTAAGGCATCGAATACTTTATGGATGTTTTTCAGTTTATGTTCTATAGTCTGTATCTAAAACAGAGCTTTGGATGTAGGCTAATTCCTGGTTGTAGGAGCTTCTTAGGATGTTTTAAACTTCTTAGGTTAACTATCAACTTATTTGTTACACTTTCTACTTCCTAATATTACAATCTAATCCATGCAACTCATTCCCCGCCACAATTTTCCAAATATGTAAGGTTCTATCTAAGTTAAAATCACTTTCGAGCGTTTTAAGAGGCCATTCCACCTTTTAAAATTTCCCACTGACCAAAACCTGTTTGAAGTGAATCTTGATGTGTAAGGCTTACCCCATTTGCAGTCAAGGGGTGACTCCTTGCGTTAACACTTCTGATGTTATATTTTTAAGAGCCTTTTTGGGAGTTTGATTTACTATGTAATTTGTATATTTAATGGCTTTTTCCCAACACTTTAGACTTAATCCCTTAGATTGGATCATACAATTAGCCATTTCTTTTAATGTGTGATTTTTTCTTTCAGCAACACCATTTTGTTGTGGTGTATATGGAACAATGTGTTGCATTTGGGTGCCCTTTGCATTGCAATAACTTGTAAATTGATTGTTCACATATCCGCCTCCATTATTTGTTCTTAACCTTTGAAGTTGTTATCTAGATTGATTTTCTACAAGGGTTTTGTAGGCCAAAAACTTGTCAAAAAGTTCACTCTTAAGTTTTGAGAAGTAAACCCAAGTTCATTTGGAAAATTCATCAATGAAAGTTAAGAAATACTTACACCTAGAAAACAAAGGAGAAGCAAGTGGACCACACAAGTTACTGTGAACAAGATGCAAAGGATTTGAGGTGTTCCAAGAGGCATGTTTGTAAAAACTATCCCAATGATGTTTGTTCAGAACACAACCAACACAAAAACCACCTATGTAGGAAACAAGAGGAAGACCAGTCACCATTTGTTGATTACATAATTGTTGCAATGAGTGATAGTTTAGATGACCAAACCACTCATGCCATTTCTCAATCCATTGCTATGAGAAACAAAAAATGATGGAAAAGATGATGACCCAAAGTTATCAAACTTATACAACCTGGTAATATCATCATCAATTCCAATTGTGAGAACATGCTTAGGATATTTTAGATCCTTGATTACAACTTGGTGAGATGAAAACTCTATGGTTTTACCTTCACCTGAATGAGTGATTTGATATATTAATAGAAGGTTGCAGGAAATACTTGGAACACATAATACATAATTGAAATGACCATTATCTACCCGCATTGTTCCAAACACTACAACACTAAGATATATATCATCACCAAAAAATATTTTCTTGGTGTTACATTCATTAAGAGAAGAAAATATGGCTTTATCCTTATCCATATGATAAGATGCTCCATAATCAATAAGCCACTCATTAGAAGAACAAGTAGAAGTTGCATTAAAGGAGAAACTAGAAACAGAAAGTGCATGTCTGTGAGAAGAAGGAGAATAAGTATAATCAATATTGATGTTGTTCTTCTTCACCGTTGCTTCTAAAGATGGGATCTTAAAAAATTTGGACTCATCATGACCATCGTTCCCAGAAAAGTTGCAATGTTTGTCAATTTTCTTATTTTTGAAATTCACTCCTTTGTCACCATTAGGAGAAGAAGCTAACAAAGATGGTTTGGGGCCCTTGGTTTTCTTTTTGTTTTGGCGAGGATGTTGCTTCTTGGGATTCTTGGGTCTATATTTATTTTGGGCCACTAAGGCTTTGTTGGATGTACCTGCAATGTTGATCAATCCAAGTTGCACAAACTTATCTTGCTCTCGAATTAGAGAATCACAAAAGGACACAAGAGAGGGTTCTTTATAATCACTCCCCAGAGCTTCTCTAGTGGCATAAAAGGTAGATACAAAAACAAAATATGCACTACCAATCTTAGAAATAATAACATATATGCATCGATCTTCCTTCAGATCTAGTTTACATTCTATACAAAAAAGTCTAAGTGTTTTGAACTTGTATAAGTAGTGTTCAATGCAAGGAAAATCATTTGGACTTAAAGTCATTAACTAATTTTCCAATTGGTGAGTGAGCTTGAATAGTATTAAGTTTACCAAACACAGCTTCAAGATTTTCCCAAGCTTTATCTAGGCTCTCAATTTTTTGAAGGTGAAACCTTAAATTAGGAGAGATAGAAATTCCAATTAGTCCACAGGCTTCATCATTCTTATTAATCCATTTGGCATATTTGTCATCATTAGTGGGTTCTTGTTCCTTTCCCAAGGTAATCTGGTACAATCCTTTACTTCTTAATAAGTTACCCATTTGGGATTTCCATTGGAAGTAATTGGTAGTGGTAAGAAACAAATCATCGGGATAAGCCATATCAAATATGCATACAAATCTAAAATTGATGGTCTATATGGAGGATCTCAAAAAGTTAGGTTGTTTAAAAAACAAATGGCATTGAAAACAGACTTCGGATGTGAAATTTATTCCTTTTTGAAAAATAGCATAAACGGTAACGAAAGAGCCACTTGGAAGGTAGAAGTTGGTCCATGTGGTGATACATGTCCTAATAACCTCACTTTTACAAATAAGTTTCTTATGAAGTGACCTACTTTTATAGAATAATGAGGGATCACTTTTACAATGAAGTTACTTTATAAAAGAAAGTTGCATGCAAAATAAACAACTTTAAAATAAAACATTAAAGTTACTTATAGTGATTCACTTTTAGAATTTAAGTGAAATACACTTTACAATGGATGCATGAACTTTTTCAAATAAAGTAACAAAAAAGAGACTTGAACTCATGACCTCTTACTTAATAAAACAACTTTTAACCAAGTGAACTAGTGCAAAACATGTTGTTGTCGTTGTTGTTGTTGAAGACGACCTTAGAGAGTGTGCTCATAAAAAAACTACTTTCACACAAGAAAAAAAATTCACTTCTCGATGAGAACAAGGGTTAGATCTCGGTTAGCTTACTTGGAAAATGCAAGTTTTCCCCCTATTTATGATTTACCAAGATCGCACATAGCGCACGCCAAAGAACATACATAGACATGAAAACCCTTTGTGATATGTTTCTAATTTACTGAGATGGCATAGGGCGTAGGGAAAACAGCATACACATATAAAAAATAGTAACAACCCATAAATAAAAAAATAAAAAAATCTAAATATTATCTATGCAAAAATTTAAAAGGGCATATTTGGGCTTTATACCTCTGGATTTGACTAAAATGGTCATATCCTGAGAAAATATAAACTTTTTCGAGTGAAACAAAAAGCATTCCTGACTGAAAAAATCACTTTGGATGCAATGGAATAGCCTTCTCATCCCATAAATGTACAAAAATGGTAGAAACCAGAGATGAGGCAACATGGATTCACGATCCCGATCTACAACAAGAGAGGGTCTTCAAATATTCTCTGATACAATGTTTGACAACAAAAGTATTCCAACAGAGGAGAAACACCTTCGGTAACCACTCACAGAACTAGATCAAAATTCAACACATTGATTTTTTCATGTGGTAAAACCCCTACGGGGAAACATCCACGACCCCAACCAACATGGCCACTTGGAGAAATTTATTAATGCAAAAGAAAAATATTACAAAGAGATTTACAAGAGAATTTCTCACATTCGATCATTGGAAAATGACCCTCCATGCTCTTTCAATAGAGATCATGGACCAATTGGGAGTTAAGCCACAGATCAATATAGTCATTAAGAATGAAGAGAATATGATCCACTGAATCACTCTATGTCGGGAACATATTGTGACCATCGAATTTCCTAACTACAAATGCATACTAATGCATACCAAAGAAACACAGTTTTACCTAACGACACATTAGAACAAGTTTATCTTAACTAACTCCTAAGTTTCTAAATAGTCTAACACTATTGACTAAAACATTTAGTCAATTTTCCACTTTTATTTAGGGATTCCACACAAAAAATCATCAGTCATGTTATCATCTAAAGCCTCTATCTCATGTCCTCTCAAGAAACCTCTAATGGATATTTTTCAATGGTTATCCCAAGAACTATTTTAAACATGTTTAATACTTAGTCATTTTCTTAAAATGTTCAATGGGACTGCTTACCAACATGTTTCCATTGGTGATCATAATTCCCTTTGGAATCCAAACATTTTCAATCATTGACTTAGGTCCATTCCAATGATAGATTTCATTACAATTTTAAAGTAGATTTTTCATTACTTTGACTAGAGGGCTCAACACTGAAAGCATACTCTGAATCATTTTATAATGTACCTAGACACAACTCTTGGTCATCAAGGCACACCAAGCCCAATTTTTTTCTTAGATTCACCTAAAAAGATAAAGATATGGCTACCAATGGCATCCAAAAACTGCTCATCCATACTATTGTGAAGTTAAGCCTGCATAAACAAATTTCATAAATGAATGCATGATGAAATACATAACAATAATTTCCTAACTACATTCTTAAGTTGATTAAGCAATTTACCCATATAATTTAATTGCTAATATAATTAAATCAATGAAAATAAAAATACTAAACAAAGATAATTTACATAGAAAATAAGAAAATAACATATATTTTTTGAAAATTTAACCACTCAATTGCTTGCAAATGGGTGATCCATTGCCTAACAATAGAAATTTGATGTGGATTCCACCTGTGAGGCTAATTAAAAAAATAATTAAACCATAAATTATATATATATATATATATATATATATATATATATATATATATATATAT
>ML786770.1:143747-164363 GCA_009831015.1 Picea engelmannii | reverse complement strand
AGCATTTAAGAAGGCATATAATATTACATTTTGAAGGATTCTCTGTTGTCTCAAATGGGTATTTTACGGAATTTGATTTTGTTGCCTAGTTTATGAGATATCGTTGTTTGAAGGCATATAGTTCTACATAAAATACACTTGTGCGCCCCTTGTGATTCAAGAAGCATTTTCTCACTCCATGAGTTAAAAGAGAGAAAGTATTTTATATCAAAATAAATATCTCTTCGAAATCTCAAGTGGGTCCTCGACATAATTGATTTCATCCCTTGTAACAAAAAATTATGAAAAAAATTACAGTGATGGTGCATCATGCTCAGTTGTTTACACAAGATGCAGGTCTGTATATTTTATTGGAGAGCGAAGTCKGGAATTAGGAATTGATCCAAGCACAAGTTGGAATATGGTCAAAATATTTTCCATATAATCATTTTAATATGGTTTTTTCCTTAAAATGTTGTATTTGTAAGAAGGGGCATTTATCTTGAGAGGTTTTGAGAGTGAGAGGCATCATATTTGTTTGCCTAAAGATTCTTTGGTAGATTTGAAAGACCATTATTGGTGTAAGGAAATATTTTTAATGAATGCAATATTTTTAATCCATGTATGTTGCATGTAAGCCCTTAATAAGGGGAACTTATAATTGTGAATCATTCAAAGGACTCAAAACCATCTTGTTGTTTCCTTGGACCACCCTGAAATTGAATAAGGGGGTCTATAAGAAAATTTCATTTGAGTGTGATTCGAACCATTCAAAGTGGCTATTTGAAGGCTTTAACATATTTATGTTAGATTCTCCTATTTTCTCCATTTACAGTTTGGAAGTGCATATTTGAAGGCATTTGCAGAAGACACCCATGGGAAAAGGATTGAAGCGAGTGATACTTCAAGAATTAGAAGAAATCAACCAATGCATTCAAGCAGAGAATGCAGAGCTCAGAAGGATTCTATAATTTGTAGAGGATGAGAAGTATAAATTGAGACTCATGTTAGAGAAGACTGTGGAGGAACAAGTTGGAGAATGTTCCACTATAGAGGAGGCAAAAAGTCCCTCCAAATCATGCCAACTCGTGGCCATGACATGTATATTAGTTATGGTTATTTTCATGAAAGTGTTGATGGTTTCATATATTTTCAGATAATAGAGGATGCTCTCTAGACACCAAGTAACCATGTTGGTTTCCTAGAAGCTTCATCCTCATAAAAACTAGGGCAAAATGAGCAGTTAGCCAAATTTCAATAAAATGACGAAGTGTCACACACAAGAATGGAGGTAAAAAACTCTCCATGTTCAAATATGTTATGAACCAAGGGGAGCATATATGGGGATAAATGTATATGATATGACCCCAAGAGGGGGCATATATGGGCCTAAATGTACATGTAATGTGTAAATATATATGTAATAAGGTCATTCTAATGGTAAAGGGACCTCAGGTGAAAGTGTGGATAGGTATATATATAGGTAATGTATTCATTATTGTGACAAATGAATTGTGATGTGTGAAGTTATTTGGTTAATTGGAGGGGGTTCCCCTATTCTTTAAGGAGTTATTGTGTAACTTATCTATCTTTGAGTTGTGCTCCACGCTCACAGTCTACACATGGTGTGAACTTTTGTTCTTTTATGATAATTTAAGAATCTGGTTCATTACAAAAAGAGGAAATGTTTTCTTAAGGGGATTAGAAATTGTTAAGGAACTAGAGGGCCCACAACTCTTAAGGAATTATGGGATTATAACTAAATAACAACTAGACAAGGATTTAGTTTTTTTTAATACTTCATGATCCAACGAATTCAACGGCCTTGTTAAGATCTCAGAAGATGAAATTAAACATTTGCTTGTCACCTATGTTAATGATAATGAGGATCACTTGTATTTAGTTGATCAACTCCACTCATAATTTAAATAAATAGAGGAGGATATATTCTCTCTTAGGGTTAAGCAATATATCACTATGCCACCAATGAAGGAGTACATCGACAATGACTYAAGAAATTRTTGCGAYAAAKSAWSAWCCCAAAATAACTACTCAAAAATAGTTATCTCAAAGAAGGTATGAAGCTCAAATTATATAAAGGAAGATCCCAACAACAACAAAAAAAGGGAGATAGAATTGTTTCCATCATAGTAAGTCAAGAATCTATTCCATTTAGCCTTCCTTTCTTTTCCTCTCAGTTAGTAATCCTCCAATATTAATTGTTTCGTGATTTGTGAGAACCTAAGGTCGATTCCTAACTATTTGTATTTCCTTCTTCCAGGTCTTACTTCTATTTATGTTCCACAGGAGCCCCAATCCCAGTCCATTTGGACAAACGAATTTTACATTCTCGAATTTTATAAACATTTTTAAAGACATTTGTATATTTTTTGAGGTTCCCAGAGAATTATTTGGGATACATGACTATTGATTTTTTAGACTTTAAGTTTTAAGACAAAATTTTCAAGTGTGTGTCCATCACTATTTCAGATTTTCAATGAAATATCATGTTAAGTTCTCTGCATATGTGGCCATTGTCTCTCAATCTGCCAAATGATATTTTCTTCTTTATGCTATGATGGAAATGTTTCTTGTGAGGATTCCTAGTTTATTTTACATTACATTCTTGTACAATATCTTAAATCATGTAAGATATTGTGAATATTCATTTGAATAAAGCTTGGTCCTATCTGAGGCCTTTCTTTCATTATGAGTATTTGTGTCATGAAATAAATTGAGTCCTTTCTCAGGTTTTATTTTAATTATGTATATTATTCATAAAGAGGAGTACCACAGAAGGATTATTCCTTGTGATGTTATATTCAAGAATCTAAATCATCTTGAAGATCAACATTTTTGGTGACTATACTAGGGAATACTTGAACAAAAGGCTAGTCTTGTAGACCAAGAAAATATGAATGACTCAACAAGATCCAAATCATCCTTAAATACAAATTATACTTGGAGACCAAAGAAATATTCTTCATCAACTATATAATTTATCCTTAACGACAACAACAAGTCGGGAGGAGATTGAAATAACATGGAAATCTCTTGTTCATGAAGAATAAATAGCCACGACTGAGAGACAAACAAGACAACAATAAAATTATGAAAGTTATATTCATACAAAGGCCCATTTAAAATAAGTAAAATAAATATTCTTAAAATAAAGGTTCTACATCTCAAAGATCAAATATAGAATCAATGGTTGATGGAGAAGAAGAAATAAATAATGAAAGACAGGAAAATAAAGGACAAAAAATCTCGAGAAGAAGGTCGAGATCCAATCCTTTGAATCTGGAAGGAGAACAACATTGGTTACCAAGCCTCACTCAAGGTGTTCTTCCCATTTTCTTTGAAGACGAGATCATGGATCCCAAGAAACATTTAGATTGATTCCTCACTATCTGTGTTATTCATTTAATTGAACGTGATGATTTCATGGTGATATTATTTCTTCAAACCTTAATAGGTCTAGCTTGTGACTGGTGCCTTTCGCTTCCGAAAAATACAATTTCTTCTTTCAATGATATGGAAGATGTGTTTAAGTACAAATTTTTACCACATGTTTCATATCATATCCTTCTTACACAATTCACTCAAATCCATGTTCAAAAGAATGAAATAATCAAATATTTCAATGTCTAATTTTTCGAGAGTTTGCACCAAATTCCAGAGGAACAACATACAAATCATCCAGACATCTTTGGATGCTATTAAAATTCAATGCCATCAAATTTCAATTATGAAATAAGAGATTCACAAATAAATACATTAGATGATGCAATCATAGATGATTTTAGGGGCTAAATTTCACAAATGGGCTAATTTTCCATGGTTTTTCCCAAAAAACGATTCACCCAAATTCCATAGAATAAAATTGGTTTACCTTACAAATCACCAAAATGTTATAGAAACCATATAAAACCCTTAGAAATTTGAATATTTTTACAAAACTATCGCCAAACATTTTACATTTTGCATATTAAGGACTAGTAATATTATCCCACATTTCTACATTTTAAATAAATCTCCATCCTTAAAATCATCCATGGATGCAATGAAGAAAGAAACTGAGATGGAAAGGTATATGCTCAAAAGTAATGTTGATCTAGGGATTATTCTTGGAAGAGTGCAAATACATATGATGATTTTATCAATATCATCCCAAGTCCCATCTACCTCAAGAGCAATTGAAGAATGAGAAGTTGGAAGGGAAAATTTTCAAGGCCATCCACCTAATATGAGAAAGATTCCTAAATATGATCAAATTACCTTTCAAGACACAAATATTTCTCAATTAATCAAGAATATTATGTTGTTTATGGAGCCTGATTATCTTCTTAATTCAGAGGTCTTTGTTATCAGCCATGTTTATACCCAATGAAAACTTTACATCCTGGAAGATTGTACACCCCTCCACGTGGGGGAGTTGCAGAGGGGGATTTCTCCCCCTGTGGGGTCCAGGGGCAAGCGGGCCCCCGACGGGGGTTCGGGGGTGAATCCCTTGAAGAAAAAATCACCTTGTAAATGTATATTGTAATTTCATAGTAAATATAGACCGTTCATTATAAGGTCACATATATGACGGTAGAAGTTATGTTAGGATTTTTTTTCCCTAGAAGGAAACTCTCTTTTATGATGGAAATGTATTGCAACTATGTATCATTGCGAATATTGTATTCTGAGTGAGGAGATTGTGAGAGAAAGAAGAGGAAGTTACATCGGATGTGTTGTAGGTTGTATCCCTTCATTTGTTGGATAATAAAAAGGAAGGACCTGGCAATTTCTCTGGTGGACTTAGCCCACACTGGGTGAACCATGTATATCTGTGTCTCTATTTTATTGTGTATCTTCTATGTTTTATTTCCGCACTTATTTTTATTTTATTGCTCCGTGATCCTGTTTTTCTAACATATTCGACAAATGTAGAATGAGATAACTTGACTAAAAAAAATGAAAACCTCAATCAATATGTGAGAACGTTTCCACAAAATCAAAGAGATAGGAATGAAAAAAATCAAATAAATGAACATATATTAAGAGCACTGCGAGTGTAGATTACAAATTCTATCGTTATAGAATAAATCGTAGAAGAATATTCTATAGAAGAAGTGGAAGAATTAAATCAACAATAGATTAGTGATCATCATCAAGTATTAGAGTATGTGAAAATGGAAGAAAATTTATTGACTCCAAGTCAAGAGGTTTCTTTTGAAAAAGAATATTATAATGATCAAGAAAATTTTGTTCAAACAAGAAATCAAGAAATAAATTTAAATCCAAAAATCAGCTTGATAAGGATAAAGAAAAAAGTAATGTTCCAGAGACAACCAATCAACATCCAGTTGAAAATCAATCTCAGCAGCCACAATTAATGACTTATATTGTAGTTGATGAATTAACCAAGCTTCAAATTACTTTATCATTCATGGAAGTAGTAAATATTTCGCAACAAAGAGATAATATTATGAAAGTATTGGATAACACAAGTTCCACCGACCCAAGAATAGAAGTCATTTTTATAAATACTAAGCAACAACATAATTCTACACCAACAAGACCAAAATGCAAAATTCCACCATTTTACAAATCATTGGAAAATCGTGATTTCACATTGCATAATTGTTTAGATGATAGTGGAGCCACAAATAACATTATGCCATTTTTTGTCATGGAATCTTTAGGGATGGAATACACTAAGTATTATG
The DNA here is from genome assembly GCA_009831015.1 of Picea engelmannii. NCBI lineage: Eukaryota > Viridiplantae > Streptophyta > Pinopsida > Pinales > Pinaceae > Picea > Picea engelmannii. The sequence continues at coordinate 158,670 of ML786770.1, read as the reverse complement.
AAACAGAAGAAAGCATTTATGCAATTGATTCTAGAAAGTACTGGCCTATGGTGAAATTAAATACTTTTGTCCTTGGATAAGTGTTCCACCACATATCACAATAGTGTTTACTATAATTGTGGTTGATCTTCCTCCTACATATGGTGTTTTCCTTGGTCATGATTGGGGTTCAATGATTGGAGGTTACATCATGAATGATGGGATTTGTATGATGCTCCCAAATAAATATAGATTAACGATGATTAGAGTTCCTTGAGAAAAAATAAAAACTATGTAATTCCCAAAGAAATAAACTAAAATAATGAAAAAATATGTTGATGTTGGAATTGGGTACTATGTTATTTTCAATACCGAGAAAATCAATATAGTCAAACAATTCGTAGACAATACTAGTCGTGGATTATTAAAAATTTCATTAGATGGTGCTTGTTCTAAGTCTGGTATCAGAGTTGGTGTTGTGTTTAAGAACCCTCAATATTGGATTTATCTAAATGAAATCAGACTTGAGTGCCCTTGCACTAATAATGAAACTGAGTATGAAGCATTAATTCAAGTATTGATCCTGGAGCTCCAAATCAAAGTTCAAGATTTAGCGGTGATTGGAGATTCTGAGTTAATCATCAATCATATCAAGAAAGGGTACAAGATCAAGAAAGAAAGAAAATTTATGCTAAAATGGTTTGGAACCTTATTGGCTATTTTAGATATTTCAATATTACTTTTGTTCCTCGCGAAAGGAATCAAAACGTAGATTCCTTAGTGGTACCTGCAAAATATCTCTTTAATCCAAGTGATTCTTAAACAATTGATACTTTTGAGGTCAAGACAATATTTTGACCATCTATCCTAGACAACCAAGAGTATTGGAAAGTATTCAGAAATGATGAACATGTTATATAATTCCTTATAGATTTACAACCATTTATTTTAGATGAAGCAAATATTGCGACCAAAGTAATCAGAAGGAAGAGCCTCATGGATTATCTATCAACCTCTTTCCAAAGAATTATGTCAGTCTAGAATCACTCTTCACAAGATATGACCAGACAAAAAAAAGAGTACAATAGAAGAATCATCTCTCAATAAAATGTAAGAAACTTAGAAGATAAACATTGGAACCTATGAGGAAGCAAAATATATAAATTTGGGTACTAGTTGTATTAATGATGAAGCTAGAAAGAATACCCTCATTTTTAAAGAATTCAAATATGTTTTTTCTTGGACTTATGATGATTTGAAGGAATATGATAAGTCTATTTTTCAACACGTCATTACCCTAAAAGAAGGCTCAAAACCATTTAGACAAAAATTAAGAGTGATAAACCCGAAGTTGAATCCTTTAGTAAAGTTGAAGAAGGCCAGCATAATATTTTCAATATGACATTCATAATGGATATCAAACCTAGTGGTGGTTAGGAAAAATAATGGCGAGATTAGACTTTGTGTAGATTTTTTAGATCTAAATCGAGCAAGTTCCAAAGACAATTACCCCCTCCCAAACATGGATATGTTACTTCAAGAAGTCATTGGTTCTGCATTGATGTCTATGTTAGATGGATTTTCTGGATACAACCAAGTACTTGTTTTTTAGGAAGATAGCCTGAGAACTTCATTTGTTACACCATGGGGAACATATGTCTATATATGTATGCCTTTCATATTGAAAAATGTTGATGCAACATTTCAAAGAGTCGTGGACCATACTTTTAATGATTTAATTGGGAATTTTATGACAAATTGTCAGGATGACTTAACGATCCATTCAAAATTAAGAGAACAAAATTTGAAACATCTCAAACAAGTATTTGAATGATGCAGAATGCATGGCATATATCTCAATCCAAAGAAGTTTTTTTTTGCAGTATCATAGGGGAAGTTGTTGGGTCACATTGTAAGAAATGAAGGTATTTATATTGACCTAGAAAGGATTAAGGCCATCAATGATGTAAGTCCCCCTACATATAAAAATGGAGTACAATATTTCTTTGGAAACATAAATTTTGTGTGGTGATTTGTTCCTGATTATGCCATAATTATGAAGCCAATTAACAAGTTGCTAAAGAAGAACCAAAATTTTGAGTGGACTCCTGAGACTCAAAATGATTTTGAAAATATAAAGCATGCAATCACTACTACTCATGTTCTTTTCAGTCCAGTATTGTATTCATTCTCTTCAAAAGATACTATTGCTTCCATACTTACACAAATAAATTTGAAAGGAGAAGAGCTTCCAATTTCCTTTATGAGTAAAACATTACATGATTATGAACTGAAATATTCTACCATAGAAAAAAAATATTTTTCTTTGGTAAAGGTAGTGGTTGATTTCATAACTTACATTTTATTAGCCCACGTCATAGATTATGTATCACATTCTCTAGTTAAAATGTTACTTAACCAACAATTTAGATAAGGTAGATGGGAAAATTGGCTTGCCAAACCTTAAGAATATGATATGGAGAGAAAACCTCTCAAAAAATCAAGAGACAAGGATTGTGTAAGTTAATGACTAGTAACGAAGCCGTAAATATTCCTCATGTGGATGATGTACCAACATAAGACACACATATCTCAAGATCTGAATGGTGCAAAGATATATTTTTTTATCTCAAATATGGGCAATTGCTTGTTGAAATGTCTTCTAAGGAAAGGAGGGAACTAATGATGAAAAATTATAAGTACGTATTGATATCTGTAATAATTTTTCGTTTAAATTTTGATGGTGTATTATTGATATTCCTAGACCATTCAAAATCCCACCAAGGACTACAATAATTTCATGAATGGGTTTGTGGAGGATATTTCGCACTGGTGGTAACTGCATATGGAATCATCAGAGCTAGTTATTATCGGCCCACCATGTTTAAGGATGCTTATGCAATGATAATAAAATGTCTTTCCTACAAAAAATTCTATGGAAAAATGAAGAGAGTAACCATGCCTTTGAAAACCATTTCATCATAAGCACCATTCTTATAATGGGGTTTATATGTCATTATTCCAATCAATCCAAAATATAGTAAAGGACATGCATATATTATTAGTGTCGTCGATTATTTTACAAAATGGAAAGAAGAAATAGATTTAAAGAATGTTGATTCAGAACAATTGATTCTTTTCCTAAAGGATCACATTTTAGCCAGATTTGGTGCTCTTGAGAAAATTATAACAGACAATGGATCAAATTTCATCGGAACAAAATTCAAAAAGTTATGTTGGAACAAACAATCATCTAAATAATATCCTCAAGGAAATGGATTAGCCGAATAAACCTATAAAATATTGATACAATTTCTCAAAAATATCATTGCAACAAATCAAATAAATTGGCATAGAAAGATAGCATATGTTATTTGTGCAATCCAATTAACTCCAAAAGGAAGTAATGGGCAATCGCCTTATACTTTGGTATATGAAAAATAAGCTAGATTGCCAATACATCTAGAACTACATGCATTGGTTGTTGTTACTGAAAATGAAGACATGGAAGAGGTCTCACCTCTTCAAGAAATATATTATCAATTGATATAGTTGGAAGAACAAAACGAAAAAGCACTGGAAAACATGATTAACAGACAACAAATAGTCAAAAAGTATTTTTTTTAACAACAACTGGGAGATTTATATTAGAAAAAAAGGTGTGACTGAGGCTCGCAAAATATACAAGAGATATTTCCTTGTTGTCATGAATTACATAGAAAAAATATCCAAAATCTATTCCAAGGCTTATCAACCCAAATTCAAAATTCACTAGCCTGATTTGCTAGTTGTCCAAGAAAACTACATTCCATAAGCCCTTACAAGAAAATATTCTTACAAATTGTTGTCATAGTAATTGACAAAAGCAATACATTATTATGTTGGATTTCAGTCCCTATTTCTTGTCACCATTGGTTGGGATGCTAAAGGAGTCTTTTCCTTCTTCCCAACTACCATCCAACCTGCATTGAGAGATAGTGGGGTCGATGCAAATACTGCCATTCCCACATTTTCTAGATCTGGAGGTTCTTATTTATCTGATGCCTCAACTTTATCAACCTCATCTATCCAACTTTATAGATGATTGGAGCTCGAATGAGATTATCTTTATTTACGTGTATCAAGACAAACTAAAACCCTTATTTTCTGCAGCTTCCAAACTATTTCTTGTTTCATTTTAGATTTCTCTATAGTCACTACTCTAACATGGGTGTCCTCTTTTTCATATTTTGTATCATCTAATGGAGGGTCTAGAATGGGAGAATCCTCATTGGATGGAGAATCAATGGATTTCAATGAATACTTTTTGGACCCTTCCTTGGGAGATTCCACTACCAAATGTTTTCAAAAAGATAATTGGTTTTAATTTGGAACAAAGCTAAGGAGAAGGCATATTTTCATTCCAAGTTCAAAGCCATATGGATCATGTCATATCAAATTGAAAAAATATTTGGTCACAATTATTACTTGTTAAAAGATACAACTGGAAAAGATCAAACATTGCCAATAAATGGGCAGTTCCTCAAGCATTTCTTTATTTTATCCCTAGTTCTTGCCTCCATGTAAATAAACTTTTCTTATTTTCTTTCTTAAAAAAAAAAACTGTATATTCCTATAGTATACCCCAATTCCTTTTAACTTTTTCTTTCCTCCATGAAAAACTTTAGTTTGACTCCATCACCCAATGTAAGGCTCTCTATATTCTTATCAACCCACAGGGGGTTACTGTCCCATAGTTGGAGCTGATTGTTGATCCATTTCATGTCTCACCCTATAATCTGAAACCTTGTATCAAATCTTTTCCCAATCCACTACTCTTATGATTTCCTTAAGGAATCATTTTCCAAACTTTTTATACTTGGCCATTTTTTTTATTCATGTAGGATTCTATACCTTATGTGGAGATTATTTTCACTATCACCATGTCCATGCACTCCACACAGGACCTTTCCCCACACTAGTCAAATTCTACACATGGTACAACCCAATACTTAGTCTATTTTAACTATATAGTGTGGAGTGCTCACATCCTTTCTTCTCCTGCACTCTCACACCTTTGCACTCCCATAGTTCCAAACCTCTGCACTCCTACAATTTTACATCTCTACACTCCCTCAATTCCACACAACCAATTATGATGAGCCATGCACTTTATATAATAATCAAGAAGTCATTTATGGCATGATTGGTGGTTCTGATTCACGAGGTAAAGAAAGTGATCTAGAGTTGATATGAAGTAAATATCTCACTTTTCAATGAACCACTTGTCTTTCAAAATGGTTTCTATTCATGATCACACATACTTAAAAGGTAATTCATATGTGTGGAGAGGACATATTAGTAAATACATTTCATGCACTTATCCATTTAAAAACTTGAGCTCTATAATTCTTAACTCATATTTTCATGTGTATCAAAGTGCATTGAAGAAATAACAAGTATGGCAAATAGAAGGAGGGAAGAGCCATTTTGTGAAAATACAACTAACTCTCTTGCATGACAAGACAAAAACTTCCATTGGTATAATTCTTATTAGTTTTTTTTAAACAGAAGTCCCAAGGAGAAGAAAAATAACAGACTTTGGACTACAGGGCTTGTGAATGTTGGTTGTGTACCAAATTTTTTTTACTTCAGAGAACTAGTATCCCAGTGCACTCAAAGATTTGATTCAAAGAAAATAATGATTCAAGCAACTACATAGGGAAATAATCATGTTGTGTTGACCCCAAAATGTTTTAGAAGGATGCTCTGCCTCCCTACTCCTAATAAGAATCTCAAGCTACTAGATGCAGATGCTTTCCTTGACTTCCAGGGTGGAAGTTCAAAATTATTTAAAGGTTTATTGCTTCTGTCAGTTAAACTTCTTATCGTCCTTTTGACCATCGACATATATTTGTTGGAATATTTGTCTCGAGAATTATCATGGTTGTTCACGTGCGTAATAGGAAAGAAATCCACCTCTCATATACCCAGGTCAGATATGTATGTACCTCATTTCTCTTTGTGAAAAGATATCATTTTCGACTGGGGTGAGGTGATTTCAAATGAATTTTTCTTTCTATTGGGAAATTAATTAAATACTTAGAGGTTTTTTTATGACTGCATATCTAGTCTTTGTAATTTCTTACTGTAAGGTTTTTGAGGGGCTTACTGTGAGAGGAAATTTGGATGCTAATAATGAACCAATTCAGTTTTGGTACTCTTGTCTCTAGAAACATAAGGCACCTTTTCATTTTTTCCTTATTAAAGACAAATTTCTCAAAGAATTCCAACATATATTGATTGGAGTATAACTAATAAGAACAACTAAGGAGGTTGAGGATTTTATTAAAGGAAAGAGTATTTATTTGCAAGAATAAAATCACACTTACATAAAATTATATGGTTGTGAAGAAAATCCTCTTCTTCTCCCCATATTTGTTTGTGACGGATAATTTTTCCCAGAAGTTTAAAGAGAATATAAGGCTTGGTGTATTTTATTTGATAGAAAAATAAATAAGAAACTCATTAAACTACCTATCCATGTGGGAAATAAATGTAAATGTGTTGAACCTACACATAATAGATCTAGCTAGAAAATATTACACACATTTGCAGAGAGAAATTGAGAAAGAAGAAGAAGGAGAGAAAGAATGGAATAATTCTCATTAACCGTTATGAATAATGAATAATTTACACATGATATACTCTGTATAATTCAATGAATGCGCACTGGAGGAGAACCAATGCGCCATAGTGGTGGTCTAGAGTGATCTGGACACACAACAACAGTTACGAGAGTAAACTGCCACCTAGTCTAGTCTCTTAGGCAATTACGGGAGTGAATTGCCACCTAGCCGAGTTAACTAGTCAACTAGTCTTTAGTTAACTGACTGAACATAGTGTAGTGAGGATTAGATCAAGGAATCAAGGGTAATGTGTCAGTCTGATGATGATCCCAAGGAAAGTGTGCATTGGCATGGTGATGATCCCAATGTTGCATGGTGACAAAACCAATGCAACATCTAGACTCAACTCAACTAGTCAAACTGAAGTGTCAACTGAAAGAGAATATTCTCCCCTAAAATATGGGAGACTGGATAATGACTAATTATGACTAATAAACAAGAAAAAACCTTAGGAAAATAAATCCTAGGTGTGTGTGAAGTAACTCCAACAATACAGTAGTAAAGAATTCTTCCCATCTATAGGAAGTATTTGAGACACTTAATGCATGTAATCTTAAAGAGGCATAACTTTTGAGAGGCTTCAACTCCAAAGGATTTTTATTTGAACATCTAGCATCTATGAGGTACAATAATATTTTTACAAGAATTGTTAAATAAATTGATGACAACGACCCCAAAATAAAAGAGAAAAATGTATGTAATGAAAACTTTGTCACATAAATCAATTCGAACACCCAAAGACAAAGAAGAACAAGAAAAAGAGGAAAAGGAACAACGAATGTGCAATCTTCTTTAGGTCCTCAGTCACATAGGATTTCTTCCTCTATGCAATGGAAACATGAGTTAAACATAAACAAAGGAGAGAGAAATAAAGGACTTTCTAGAGGATATGATGGAGAAGATCCACACCTTATTGATATTGAAAGGGGACATACATTGTCCCCCCCCCAAAAAAAAGACCGAGTAAAAATGATTGCCAGAATTCAAGAATCCCAAGGAACATAGTTAACATGGAGATAAACAGTGTTGAAATACCCAACTGGGTAGCTCGTCGATTCAATGAAAGCAAAAAAATCATAGAGGATATGGCTAAAGAAGAACCAATGATTTTTTAGGAGCAGTCATTGACACTGCATAACTCTTAGTACAATAAGGAAGAGAAAAAGGTACAAATAGAGAAGGTCAATGCAAATAACCAAAAGGTAAATCAAAAATGGAGTTCAAGTTGATGTATCAGAAGTCAGACGCTCGAGACTGCTAAAATTTCATTTCACTACATGATATGCTCTTGCTCATTCTATCTTAGAGAAAGATTTAGATAGTATTAAGTTGAAAAGGAGAATAAGTGAGCTTGAAGATGCATTGAACCCTAAGACATTGTTTGTAGAACCAGTGGATATAGTTGCATTAGATCAAACACCTTCAAGTACACCTGGAACTTATGTACGAGTGATAAAATCCACCAATTTGTTGAGCGGGGTGAGATTTTATGTTTTGGAGAATATTAATAGAATCCTCGATATCATTTCACAAGAATGGGAGGCTAGCACCAACTTAAGAAATTTGTCACAAAGGATCACCAATTTTACAGAGTATTTGAAAAGAGATTTAGACCATGATGAAGGATTTTACAATAATGATGTAAAAACTTTCATTTCACAGATCACTAGTTTAAGTGAGCATCATTGAAGTCAGCAATAGTTTCCTTCAAACCGAAGGATAAAACAAACAAGGGAAGGATGGATAGAAAGGATAAAAATGTTACAAGATATAGTTGTTGACTGTGAAAAAATCAATGAAAAAAGAGGAAATACTTTCTTAAATGGATTAGAATTTGTTAAGGAACTAGAGGGCCCAAAACTCTTAAGGAATTTTGGGATTATAACTAAATAACAATTAGACAAGGATTTTGTTGTGGTTAAGACTTCATGGGTGTTGTATCCTTTTCGTCACTTGAATGAGCAAAAGAGGGACACTCGCAAATCCAGTTGGGTCAACTGGACAAGACAGAATTTAGTGCAAGAGTTAGAAACATCAAGCACAAGAAATAAACAAACAACTAAGCTAACAACAATTAGAACCAAAATCAACCAAATAATTGACCAATATTCATGCCACCAATGGATAGATTGTATTAGTGGGAAAACACGAAAGAGAAAGGGAGACTTATGGGTCCCCTTTTCCTCCAAGGGAGGGCTCTTGAACCCCCAATGAGAGAGTGCTTCTTACAAATAGAAAACTAAAAGGAAATGGTGAAGATATCCAAAGCTCATTCACTCAAGAGGTGATGTGAATAGCCCAATGAAATGGTGCTTGTATGCTCCAATGAGGAAAGAGGTTCCTTGTAGGAGAATAGAGGCATCATAACAATACAAATAGATTCTTGAAAATATAGTGCACCCATGGCCTCTTTTTATAGCAAATATTTGAGGCATTATCCAACCGGTCTTTAGTGTGAACAAGGGGCCCTTTAGGGCACCTTTAGGTCTTTTACCATCCCCCCACTCATATTCAGCTCGAATTTGGGGGTCAAATCGACTTGGGAGTTGAACCAGAAGTGGGTGGGAGGCCGAACATAATCATTAATGCGTTGTTCTGAGGTGTGCATGTATTTTTGCATCCACAGTCATGCATCGTGCACATGTGCGCTTTATCTGCGTTTTAGACTGGTGCATGTGCACGCACTTCATTTATATTATGAGCGCATGCTGATTTTATAACCAGTTGTATAGTTTGTGCCCTTTGGAAATGCATTTTTGGGCCATGAATGAACTAATAGGTGTTTGGAGATGTTGTATATTTAACCATTTGCGGACGAAATTTCAGTGATAACAGATGCCCCCTAATGTGTGAGGTTAGGAGCATACGTATAGCTGAAATACATCAATGTTTATTCTAATGAGAGTACCATTGTAAGAAAGAGTGTTGAGAGGAATTTCAAGAGCGACCCATTGGAGGGAGAGGGGAAACTGTAGGCCCCAAACCTTTCGCTAGGTGTGGAAAAATAAAATTGTGTACAAATGCGGCGGGCATGCCCCATGCTCGTTTCATGTAACTCAAAATGTGTAAGACAGTAACTAAAGTGGTATGTTGACGTAGATAACTGCAGCGCCCTCCAGGGCGGTTTGATAATGGAAGAGGACAATTATGATGGTGAACATACTCTGAAAAGAGGTGATGACACGTGTAAGAAGTGTTGATAATTCATGGGCATTTATAGCCCCACAAATTTCAGAGGTCTTTGGAAAATATAAAAACAACTACAATAGTCGCAAAGTAAGACCCACTGTAACATGAGATAGTGTTGAATTCAAATGTTATGGGGGTCAACGATAGCAGAGAACAATGGTGGTTTTCTCTGTGTCGTCCAAGACTCCTCATTGTAAAGGGAATGAGAGTCAAGATATTGTCGTCCTCCTGGAAACTGTGTTGATGTCGACAGAAAGGGAGACATGACTCCAAGAACCAAAGGGCTTCATGAGATCCACTAGATGATATTAGGAACTAATGAGGTATATGGACAAAGTCAAGATGCGGTGAGACTCAAGACTGCCCACGGTTGTGGATATATGTGAAGTATGAGTGGAAGCAACCATGAAACTGGATCTAGTGTTAGGGGGACGACTAGACGTGGGTTAAATTGTGCCAGAGGTGTGCTAAAGTGTACAAACTTAGAGATCATGGCACATCGACTATGGGATACTCGGGGGTTTGTATGGATGATGTCAACAAGATTAGAAGGTAATGAATTCCCCAACCAAGGGTGACACGGGTTGTTGTGCCGGAAAATAAAGGTGCTAAAAGTGATAACAAAAGCTATGTAAATGTGGGAAACAAAGGCTTTGTACAATTACCAAATGAATAAATAATAATTTGGGATAAGTGTCCAGATATAGAAATGGATGCCCCAGTGCAAGATGGCTTGGCCTGTCAGGGAACAAGTGGCATGGAGAACTGGTGGAGGGTGGGGGCCCCATAGGTGGGTTTCTGTATGAGGGAAATGAATGGAGGGGAATTTGCAAATGGGCAAACTGATTGTGTTTGAAATGGAGGGTTAATGATACTATGGAGGTGCGGTCAAACATGAACCAAGATGAGAGAACCTGGGAGTCCATGTGGGAAGGCTAGCAAAATGAGGAGAAGGAGTATGTGGCTGATTCTCAGAAATGTGTAAGACTATCGAGACTCCCATCCCTAGAGGTTAAAACAAACATGAGTGTCAAAGTGCCAAAGGGGACTACAATTGGGACAAATCATGTAGGTGAGAGTGCTACTGGGTGACAATACTGAAATGCAGCGGAGGTGATAGTACTGTAGAGATGGATGGGAGGATCCTAGAGGAAAATGTTCGAGGGTGTGACTGGGAGATGAAATTGATATTCAGAGGGAATGATTGCATGCCAGTGTCGATCATATACCTGAAGGGGCTACGTTGATGTGCGATGACCAAGGACATGCACACATGAAAACCGAATACCCGACGTGAACAATATCTGAAGATAAAGAACATATAACAGTTATTCAATACTTGTGAATATGAGAATGTGTACCTGGGCGTGATGTGGAAAAAATGCTCCCCCGAGGCCGAGGATGGATGGTGACCCGAGGAATGTGACTGTGTAGGTGGCGGGATCCTAATCCCGTGGCTGAAGACGGATTGGAAAACAGAGGCACTAAGCTACTGTAATTGAGCGTGGAAGTTTGGAAAAAGGGACTATATATAGTTGTAGGGCCCATAATGCCACTTCATTTGTACCTGCTGCCATAGTGAGTGGAAAAGAGATTTTATAGGAGAATTGGAGATTCCGGGAGATTGAGCCAGCCGATCCAGGATTAGCGAGTGCCAGGTTAGTGGTCATATCCTCCGGCATAGTAATTAGGATTTCTATTTTGGGCAGGGCCATACGGATGGCCATATAGAGATATTTTGTGAGGGTGGGCCCCCTAGTGCGCGGGTGATCGAAGGATTCCCGCGCTTGGGTGCGTGGCTGTAATTGGGACAATCGTTCATAGGAGAGTCTGAATAGGGAAAATAGGCACACATTGGATGCATGCCTATTATAAGTACAGTTGTGCACTTGTGCAAGGATGTTTCTCTGACAGTTGCGCATGTGTGCGCAACTGTGTAGCGAACAGGCGCGCATGAATGCGCACATATGTGTGACAGGGGCGCTTAAATGCACCCATGTTTCTTCAAGAGTTGCACATGGATGCGCAACTGTGTGAAGAACAGGCACGCACATGTGTGTGCCTCTGGGGAAACAACCGTGCACATGAGGCAAAGCTGAGGGGTGTAAAAACTTGTCTTTTTTTATATGTTGGCATTTTTATGGTTTGTGATGTCTGATAAAGTACTATGTATGTGGATTCGGGTGATAAATTCAAGATTCCAATCCACTCGAGGGAGAGGGACTGGGCGCGCCTCAGGGAGGTGGTGAGGGATGAAGAGCCAGGTGTGTGGGGACCTTTGGCAGCCTATGGGTTGCGAAATTTCTTTGACTACTCACTATTGTAGGCACAGGAGTACCTGCTGTAGTTTCTGATATCTATGTGGAGCACTAATCTACAGTGCTTCATTGTGCAAGGGGAGAAGCTCACATTCTCTATGAGAGAGGATGTGTATTTCTTGACTAGGCTCCCTTTTCGGGGAAGCGCTCTACCTGTTGATCCCTTGTTTCTAGGGGATGGACAGTTGGCTGACCTGCCATAGACGTATTGTACTGAGGAGGACTTTATGTCAGGCTCGGTGGTGCAAATTGGGGTGATGGACGCCCTTGTGCATCATTTCATTGCAGCGATGATTGTGAGGGTCTATGGATCCCTAGCTACTCAGCGGATAAGTGGTGGTTTGTTGAGGATCATGTAGAGGGCACTGGGTGGAGAGAATTTTTCCCAGGGCTTGATGGTACATGCCAAGATGATGGGGAAACTCAACAGGTGTCGAGTTGTGGACTCAGGGGATTTTTCCTTTGGGTCGATCTTGGTGCCTGGTTCTTGGAGAGGGTGCCTATGTTGCACCCGAGAGTTTTGTTGGATGCGCCTAGTGTGCGGGAACCATGATTGATGCAGTGGGAATCGATCTTGTTTCGACATGGGGGTGGGTAGGGTGGCCATTACTTTACAACCGAGCTATCATGTGTGTGGTGTCAGATGCCACAGATCATTCTACCATACCCGTATGGCGGGATGGACTATCGTCGGGATCTCGACATGGTCTTACCTCCTAGAGAGGTTTGGGAGCACCGAGGTATGTTGATGTATTTGATGTTTTGTGTTTTGGATAGTATAACAGATGTTTTTATGTATGGATGGACTTTGATGCTATCATTTGTTTGTTGTGTGTGCATATGTGGGGCCACGTGGACGAGAGGTAGAGTTGGTCAGAGCATCGACTCGTCAAGGGCCTGAGAGACTGCCGCGGGGAGAGTTGCGGGAAGGGGAGAGGCGCTGGAGGGATGAGGCCAGCTGATGCTGATAGAGATGCTAGGAGGCATCGATATGATGAACCTGGTGCAGGGCCTTCACATGCTCCTCCAGCAGAGGCTAATAGAGTGCTAGAGGATTTTCACCCTCGATTGGAGGTGGTGCTACATGGAGTGCTTGAGGGCATGTGGACACAGATCTAGGACGAGGGAGTCTTGGAGAAGTGTGTGGGCCTTTCGGTGGATTTGTGGACCTTGATCCATAGAGTAGTTGTAGTGGGGGCAGCAATTACTGGGTGGCTTCCCCCAGGACCTGGAGGACCGTCAGCTGGTGGGGCACCTCCTCCAGAGAGAGGACCAAGTGGTGGTGCACTAGAGGCACCATGAGTGCTTTTGATGTGTATATATGTTTGTATTTATATAGGCCTGTGAGCCCATTTTGTATAGGGTGGTGTGAAACCTATTTTGCACCTATAGGGATGAGGGGGTTCACCTGCCTATGGGCGATGTACATGTTCTACTATGTTTTGTGAACATTGATGGCACATTGATCAATATATATATATATATATATATATATATAGATATATATAGATATGGATATACATTTTTGGGACCTTTTTGGAGTTCACATGTGATGATGTTTTATGGTACTTTTTATGATGTCTAATCTGTATGCTGTGACATAATTTGATAATTTATGTATGTGTAATGATGTCTTGATGTGATAAATGCCAATCTAACACTAGGTTAGCTATATTATCTACTATTTGAAAGAATTTTCGTGGAATATGTGTAAATGTGATTGAATCAAAATGTCAAGATAAAAGTCTAACTTGCAGGTATTTGCGAAAGAGGCGGGGATCATGGACACGGTACACATTGTTGAGTTGCAGGACGATGAGCTAGGAATATAATAGGATGTTAAGGTGGTGAATATGGCGGTGAGTGGCCTCAGCAAGGAGGTCGATGATGGCTGTGTATTCTATTTGGTTGTTGGTTGTTGAGCCCAAACATATGCCGCTAGAATGGAGCAGTTCATGTGAGGGGGAATAGAGGGCCCAAGTGGCCGAAGAAAGATATTGTGTCCATCGATTAGCTCCGTCAATGTAACCGATGTGGTATGCCGATGGAGGATTCATCTGTCAATAACACAAATGGTAGATAAGACATAAGGCATGGGGGGGGAAATAAGACTAAAAAATTATATAAATGTGTAAAAAAGGAAAAAGCCTATTGTAGAGTTGCTATGCCTAGGCGTAAAATCTTTTTAGGTATAACCCATTTATGGGATATTTGAGAGAATGGCCTTCAGGGGAGGCCAGGATGTAGGCATATTTAGTGAGGCAGTGTTGGATGATATAAGGTCCATGCCATAAGGACTTGAATTTTTCATGGCCGAGGGTATCCCGAGCGATGTCGTAGGCAAAGACGAGGTCTCCTTCATTAAATGAGCAAAGGTTGACATGGAGGTCAAAGGTGGCCTTTGACCATTTTTTGGTTTCCTCATTGTTCTGTAATGAAGATCGACAATATTCATCCAGTGATTCTAAGTTCAGCAAGCACTTCTCCATTGGAGCAGTGTTAGGTAAAATCTTGATGGCAGTGCGTAAAGTGGGAATTTCGCACTCGATGGGGAGAGTGGCTTTGACCCCATGTGTTTGCACCCAATTCGTCACCTTGTGAGCAAATAAAGGGTGCTTACATGCCATGTTGGGTCTTGCAGAGCATGACAACTGTAGTGGAAAGGGTTAGAGAAAACAAAATAAAACAATAAACAAGAATTAAACTAAAACAAACTAAAACTATGAGCATATGGAAAAAGAAATAACAAACACAAAAGACCAATATCAC
>ML786770.1:119082-143697 GCA_009831015.1 Picea engelmannii | reverse complement strand
GCTCTTTAGGGCTCAATTAGGTCTTTGACCAGCCTACCATGCGGATTCAGCTCAGATTTGATGTCAAATCGGCTTGGGAGCTGATCCATTAGTGGTTGGGAGGCCGACCAATTTCAATAAATGCGTCGTTTAGCAGGTGTGCGGGTTTTTGCGCCAACAACCACGCGTTGTGCGCGTATGCGCAAATGGCACGTTGTTGTTCTGCACATGTGCGCGCGCACCCTAATTCTGTAAAGCGCCCTTCAATTTTTGGTTACTTTGTATAGTTTTTGACCCTTTTGCAATGCTGTGAATGTGATTCAGTGCCATGAATAGCTTCATTCCTGTTTTGATGATGTTGAGTTCTTGTTGCCATGTGCGGACGAGATTTCAGTGATAACACCATGGATGAGATGGAATTGTGTAAAACCAGTGGCAGTTTTAAGTGTCGTGCAATAATCCCATAGCACTGAAATCAACATATGGTGCCAATTGGTCTTATGTTTGTTGACAGTACGTTGCAACATGGTTTTAAGGACCTTGTTGACTACCTCTACCTATCCGTTGGACTGAGAGTAGTAGGGGGAGGTAGACTCATGAGAGAAGCCTAAATTTGAGGAAATTTTGATGCAGAGCTCGTTCTCAAAGTGTTTTCCATGATCGAAGACCAGTTTTAATGGTACTCCAAAGCGAGAAATGACGTGATTAATGAAAAAATGCATTGCGGTGTCATCGGTGTTGTTGAAGGTGGGAATGGCTTCGACCCACTTGGTGAAGTAAACGACTGCCACGATAATGTACTTGAGTTCATTGTTGGATGGAGGGTTGCAAGTAATGAAGTCAATGCCCCATTTGCAAAAGAGGCCGACAGTGATGACTAGGTGTAGAAGAGCGGGTGGCACTCGTGTTTTGTGGGCATAAAGATGGCATTTGTCACACCGTTTCATAGCGTGGATATAGTCATGAAACAATGTGGGATAGAAGTAGCCCACATGAATGATTTTATGGGTGGTGGAAATCCCTGAGAGGTGACCACCGCAAGTGCCGTTGTGGCAATCATTCAGAACTCTATCAGCTTCATCGATGGTCAAACATCGACGGAGTATGGTATCGACCCCTCATCGATATAAGATGTCATTGATAAGGAGATATTGAGGGGCATGATGACAAATACGTCGATGATCATCCAGGGAGAGGTGGGGTCCAAATTTCTATGCTCTAAGGTAGACGAGGAGGTCGCCATACTGAGGATCATCCGAAGAGATGTAGAAGAGGTGTTTGTCGAGGAAGTTTGTATTGACGGGTGAAATAGTAGTATCTGAGGGAAATGTCGTAATGAGTTCGATGAGGATGAGGGATTTCTTTCTCTTGGGTGTTGAAAATTCGAGGTCGTACTCCTGAAGGATGACAATCCATTGGGCAAATTTACCATTAATTTATCGACGACTGAGCAAGTATTGCATGGGGTTGGAATCTGCCATGACTTTGTTAGTGTGAAGCAGGATATAATGGCATAGTTTCTAGACTGTGAGGAAAACTGCAAGGGGGAGTTTATCTTCATGATTGTACTTCAGGGGTGGCCCTGAAATATTTTTACTAATACAGTAAATTACATGCTCGCATCCATCACCCCCTAGTTGGACGAGAACTCCTGCTACTGAGACGGTTGAGGTCGATAAGTAGAGGATGTATTCGCAATCATAGTTAGGTGGACTAATCAAAGGGTCATTGGATATCGTCGCTTTTAAATCATCAAAATCATTTTGGGCATTTCCATCCCATCGAAATGGGATATCATGATGCAACAATCGAAGGAAACTGTGTGCGCGAGTAGCGTAATCGGGGACAAAGCGGTGTAAAAAGTTATATTTGCCTTGTAGGCTCTATAGTTGGCGTAAATTCCAAGGTGGTGGAATTTCTGTGATGGCTTGGACCTTGAGGGGGTCAATGGTGATGCCACATTTGGAAACAATGAGCCCAAGGAGGTGTCTAGTGGTGACACAAAATACATGCTTGAGGGGGTTCAAGCAGATGTGGTACTAACGAAACCTTTGAAAGATGACTCGTAAGTCATCTAGATGTTGAGTGCATTTCTTAGCTCGAGCGGTGAGATATTCTAAGTAGGTGAGGATGATGCGAGCCAGATCATGAAAAACATATGTCATGTCCTGTTGGAATGTTGCACCAGCATTCGTGAGGCCAAAAGGCATGACACGATATGAAAAAGTACCCCATGGGGTAGTGAATGATGTTTTGTACTAGTCTGTGAGATGAATCTAAATTTGATTGTAGCCAGAGAAACCGTCCATGAAGGACAAGGCTTCGTGGTCGGAACAATCATCGATAATTTGGTCGATGAAAGGCATTGGGAAGTTGTCTTTAGGACAAGCGTGATTGAGATCATGAAAGTCAGTGCAGACACAAATAGTTCCCTATTTTTTTTTTATAGGGACAGGGTTGGAGACCCATGACGTATATGTGATGGGGTATATGAACCCTGTAGTGCGTAATTTGTCAATTTTGTCTTTGATGGTCACTACTTTGGATGGGTGAAGTGGGCATTTCTTTTGTCGCACAGGCGTGATATCAGGCCATGTGTCTATATGATGTTCAACAATAGAAGGATCTAGGCTGGGCATTTATGTGTACGACCAGGCAAAAATGTATCGGTATTCCTGGAAGAGAGCTTTGTAAGTTGTAAGTTCTTCAGGAGAGCATGCGGCACCAATGGTCAATTCTTCTATGATTCCAAGTTTGATGGAATTATCAATCTTGAAAGTGGGGGAAATGTTGGCCATGTTGCCTTCTTCAAAAGCATGGGGGCGGGGATAGGGTTAGTGAACCAGTATATACGCCCTTACAAGATAAAATCTTTGGTTTTGATTGCGTAGATGGAATATTGGCTAGGAGGCTCAAAGGCTTTTTGTGAGAGAAAGAGCGCTCTATGATGGAGTGAATTCCATGGGAAATCGGGGGTAGTTAATTCCTCGAGGATGTCTTTTTCCCAGTGGAATTGGTGAGAATATAGGGGATCCAGGGGAGTAACATTGGTACTTGTCACCATGTGGTTGTCTTCTGGTGGTGAAGATGTATAGGGGGTGGTGCAAATAGGTTGCGATGGTTTTCTCGACATAAACCAGATATCGAGATACTATGGGTTAAAAATTGTAGTCGGGCGTAAGATTTCCGTGGGGAAATGGACTGGAGAATTGAGGGGGGGGTTGGTGGAAAATCTTCATATAGGTTATCCATGAACCATGGAGGGGTGGGAAGTGCCTCAGGCTCATGAGAGATAATATGGATGACATTAGGTGATGGAGTAGTGGTAATCACTGGTACCTCTGGCAGTAGGGGAGGTGTAGGATTTTGAATAAGGGCCATTTGGCGACACCTATATTCAATGATCGTAGGACACTGGTATGTGAAATGGTTAAGTGATTCACAAAGAGAGAAAGGGCATATCATCAGTTCATTAACTGAGTTCGTGACATAGTGGATGTCAGTGACAGGACTATGGGACGATGCGGATGGAGTGGTGTCTTGCTAAAAGATTTGGCGTACTGTCATTAGCGTCTGTCGAAATTGAGGTAGCACAGGGCAATGGTGGGTGTAATGTCCATACTCTAAACAGATGGCACATGCAAATTTGGTTTGTATCCCTTTGCTACCTATAGTAGGGGACATGGTGGTAGTACTAGGTGTGCTAGATGAAGCTACGAGCGGTGTGGTTGCTCGAGGGAGTTGAATAAAAATTGCGTAGCTCGGGGAGAG
Source organism: Picea engelmannii (assembly GCA_009831015.1). NCBI lineage: Eukaryota > Viridiplantae > Streptophyta > Pinopsida > Pinales > Pinaceae > Picea > Picea engelmannii. The sequence goes on along the minus strand of ML786770.1, from coordinate 139,947 downwards.
AGGGACATCTATTAGTGGGGTGTCCTTCTTTCTCACATAGTGCGCAAGGAGGTTGGACTCGGGGAGGGAGTGGAGCGGTGGGCTCTTTCTTCTTCCTTCTGCCCCCAACTGTAGTGGTGGTGTTGGCTAGTGCGGGGGGTGTGGGGCCGTTGGGGTTAGGATTGGGATCTGCATTGGGGTTCCCTCAGTTTGGGGAGGGAGGGATGGTTGAGGGACCATCTCAGGTGGGTGTAGATACCAAACCGGAATAGCGAGAACCATGTTAGAAAGGGTAAGTGTTGCGGCTACTTGGAAATATTGTACGCCTGGTGGGGGGTAGAAGAAAGGGATTTGGGTAATGGATTAGGGGAATGTCTCCCAAACTTGGATGTGACACTGGGGGAGAGTGAAATCAGGAACAAGTGGTGTTGAAGAGTCCTCAAGGGTTCCTGAGGTAGGAGTTATGTGACTAGTGGGATGTCAGGAAGTGAAGAAGCCTCGGTGGGAGGAATGGTATCTCCAATGTTAGTAACGTTGGAAGATATGATGCATACTTGAGTTGAGGGGTGTATGAGTGGGGGTGCTCTGTGGTATGTCCCTAGTAATGATGGATCTTTGAAAATTTTGGGGCCCATTTCGATGAGTGGGTAGGTGTTGGAATTAGGGTGGACAAAAGGTAGGATGTTATTGATGTTGGAAGAAGGGTTAAGCTCATAATGTGAAACTTAATCGATGGCGACAATATTCTTGTTGTGGGGGAACATCATCATTCGAAACACAAAAGAGGCTACTACCTTCATAGCGTACATATAGATATGTCTGAACAAGATATTGTAATCGAGTGGGGCATCGATAATGTCGATATCAATAAGGATGGTTTTTCCCCCGAGTTCAATGGGGAGATTTTGAAAGAGCCCTTTAGGAGAGGATGGTTGTCCATCATAGTCTCTCAAAGTAATGGTGAATGGTATCATCTCAGGAGAGTTGAGTTTCTGCCATACGGTTCTGGACATGATGCATGTAGATGCACCTTCATCGATGAAATGTGATGTTCCAAATTTTGACTGGTATTTGGAAAGCTACCAAAGCAGGGAGATGGGGTTCCCCACAATCTAGATCAAATGTGAAGAGTCTAGTATCAGCGGGGTCGACTACCCCCAGGGAATAAAGTAATGACTTCTTTTGAATGGGACAGGTTTGAAGGACTTCTAAGACTGACATGGTGGCAGGAGATTGTGCCAAGTCATAGACCAGACTGTAATTGTGTGTTTCCCTAGCCTAAGGGTTGTTGACATTCCATCATAATGGGATACAAGGAATGCAAAGGGTTGGTTCAGTGTTAGGGCATGGAATCATCAAAGTTGGTCCAGTTGTAATTAGAACTACTTCTGAAGTGGTGGGAGTAGATTCAGGGGGTGAGTTGTATTGACGACTGCGCGTTTGTAGAAGAATTTCCTCATCACTAGTGAGGAGGATAGTGCGATCTGTAGAAGTGTCAGGGTTTTGATACCATCCCATCTGTGGTGGGGAAGAGCGCATCTCATGTTGGGTATTCATCACCCCTTGGTGTGGAATCGGGTTTTGCAATATAGCGGGGGGTGGTTGTTGCACATATTTTTGTGGGGCCTGCTGAGGGGCAGGCAGTGCTGGGGGACGTGGTTCATTGATGGATTCTTTCATCCATTTAAAGTCAGCAATTTGGGGGCAATGGTGAGTGTAATGGCCATACTCACCGCAAAGGGCACAAGGTAAGTTTGTTCGGAGGTTGTTGTTATTCTTCCCTTGACGTTTGTTGTTATTTCCCCCTTGGGGGTTCTGTTTCCCTTGATTTTGGTTGCCCCCAGCTGGTTGGTTTTGTTGGAGGTTATTTCCCCCTGGTCCTGGATTATTATTGTTTCATCTTTTTCCTTTCTGCTTGGAATTATTCGACTGATGGGCCGGATTTTTCGTATTCAATTGTTAAAAGTTTTGAAATTTCTGAATGGGAGAGGATTGAACAAAGTAACCCCAGCGTGTGGTTGTCCTTGTGGTGGAACCATGGGTGTTGATACGGTTCCACTCATGGGTGGAGGGGGTACAATAGAGTATGGGGGATGATAAGGAGGGAAGGGGTAACCAGCGGTTCCCCCATATATCGGTGGATATTGGGGTGTGCCATACATAGGTTGTGGTTGGATGTACGGATTGTGATGTGTCATGGTACCAATCAATCCATCCGCTGAGTGGGACATCCCAGGTTTGTCTTGGCCAAATGGTATGGGTCTCGAGGCATCAGATAGTACCATATATAAGTATATTGATTGTGCATAGATGAGTTCATACTGTTGAGCCTTGCTAATGGCTTCTTCTTCATATTGGAGGAAGGTGGAAGCCACATCTTTAGCAAGGAGGGAGACAAGTGATCTAAGAAACCAATCAAGGCATTATTGCTTAGTGGTTTCTGCTTTGCATAAACTACATCGCCGACGCCATTCGTGAATGTGGTCGGTGATATGGGTGGCTGAGGATTGTTTAAAATCAGAGAGTAGTTAGAGACCATTGTCATGGCAGATTGGTAGTTGAAATAAGGTAAAAAATGCTTTGGCCAACGATTAAAAAGTCACATCGGACCCTAACTTTTTCATTTACATACCACTTAGATGATGGGCCTGTGAGTGTGCACTGAAATAACCTTAACCGGATGAAGTCATCCATGATATTGTTTGAAGAGAACCATAGGTGGAAGGTCATGACATGGTTGGCTGGGTCGTCTCCCGCTTTTCCTTCAAACTTGGGAATGTCTAAAGGGATTTTGGTAGGCATTGCAGGCCATGTGGGGTCATGCAATATAGGATCATTCGTGAGCTTTCTCAGATCCGATATGTTGAGGGAGGCCAAGTATGGCATCTGGAGTGGTGGTGGGGGGTTATTTCCAGCCATGGTGTGAGTGGTTTGTGTACCTGACCATTGAGGGGGTTTAGGTGGGATTTTACTTCCCCCTTGGGAAGAATTTTTCCCCCAGCTTCCTTGTAAAGGAGAGTGAGTGGATAGTTGGCCTTGGGAAGTGGATCCAAGTAGAGTGGAACCAAGCAAAGCTAAGCCCAAGATAGTAGCACTCATACGGGTGTGAGAGGGTTGAGCCGATGAGTTGGCAAGACTAGGAACTCCCCCTAGAATAAGAGGGAGATTTAGCAAGCATCTGAAATGACGGGGATTCTGTGGGTCCCCTATGATGTCCAACTAGCAAAGTAGATGTGTGAAAATGGTGATGAGAGCAATAAATGAACAAGAACTTTGTAGAACTTGGACCTTCACAATATATCTCACAATTGCATGTAGTCACAAGAGCATCATACATAAATCAAAGAAGCATATATGTGGGTAGGTGGATTTTGTCTGTGTGGGAGAACAAAGAAAAAAAATGCTCATGTCCTAAAAGATATAACGTCCTTCCTCTCAAATAGCACTAGACCTTCCAATAGCACTCAACAATGGGGTCTAAACACCGGAAGAGGAACTAATGAAGGATGAAACAATCAGTTATAATGAGGGGTAGAGGGTGCATATCCTTAAAGAGATAGCAATATTTCCCAATAGCCACACAAAATTCAATCAAGGTGCAATTGCAACCCACAATTGCCACCTGGGTAGATGTCCTAAAATTTGGTCACTAGGTATTGTTAGCGACGGAAGTCACTCCTGGATTGCTTACAGGAGCAGAGCCCGACGCCCATCAGTTTTATGTCACAATAGTTTTTAATGGGTGATCGAATGGATAGAGACTCAAGAAGATATAGCTTTAACTCACGAAACCGGGCCTGGTGTGTAGAAAACAAGGGAGGTCTTGATCCAACTTCCGTCAGTAAGTTGAGTATAAGATGGATAGATGGAAGACTTAATGAGATGAGTGAGCAATACTACCTCGGGCATCAGGCCTTCGGCAGCTTGAGGAGGAAAAACTCATAAGACAAGATCCTCTTGACCTCGAGTTTCAAGGAACTGAAAGGTGGCTCGACTAGATCCTCCAATTCCGAGCCATTCAGCGTTGAGAAAGCACAAGAACTGATTAGAAACCCTGCGACTATTACAGTGATCCAACCTACATCATCCTATAACAGCGCAACTCGACTGGATCCTCCAATTCCGAGCTATTATAACACAGTGTAAACAAAGGGATGGAAAGAGGCTGACATCCATAAAGTAAGAAGTCTCAAATGCCAATACATAACCAGAGTGACCAACGCTTCATCAAAAATTTAAAATCAAGAGCCTAGCTCAACCATCGATGCTTTACAAAATGTAAAAAATGCCTACATATAGCCAAAACAAAACAACAGCAGCAAAAACGAGAAACGACATTAAAAACATTGTGTCTGCATGTCTTCTGGCAGTCTGCGCATGCAGAATCTGGATGATCGTGCACTTATGATAGATGCTATCATATTTCGGACTGTCCTGCTGCAGACGAATCGACCAACTTTAGTCCTTTGCTGGAATTTCCATTTATGATGGAGACGATGTCTAACCACCTCCAACAACTGCAATAGTTTCCCTCTTGAGATCAGGAACGGTTTTGGTCAACTCTGCCTTTTAGGGACGTGGAGGTCTTCTCGAGGGGCCACCTGGACCAACCGAATGGTTCATAGGATGAGAGGTGGAAGATGTGGCATGCTTGACAAGGATATTGTAGGTGTCAGTATGGTGAAGGTGAGGCGGGGGAAAAGGGGTGCTTTCGTGGAAGTGATACAGGAATAGGAGATAATGAATGGAGGGAGGTGCTGAGGTGGAGTTGACTAGGAGAAAGGGACACATGGCAGGCGGTGAGGACTTGGGACCAGTATATTCATGCCACATACAGATAGGGGGCCCGCTAGAGTGAAATTCCATTCCGGACCCCCCCCCTCCATTAAAGGCAGAACCGATGGGGGGTCTGGAATTCAATACAGACCGTAGATCTAAGCGTCGAGACTTGGGTCGTCCAGATGCACGCATACATTATCTCCGATTCCGGACCCCCCCCCCTCTCGTTAAAGCCAGAATGACGGAGGGGGTGTGGAATTGGACTTCGTCCGTGAATTTGAGTGCTTGGATCACGACCGTCCAGACCTGTGCTCTCTTTAAATTAAATGTGCCCGAGCCTCGCTGATGGATGAACGACTGAGATGACCTCGGCGCTTTCATCATGAAAATCCTGAAGGGCCCCACTCGTGGCTCAGCTATTACGCTGTGTGTCCTTCAGATGGACGGTCCCAATTCTTTCGGGATTCCTGGCACTGGGGGTTCACGATGCAATTTTCCTCAAAATCCCGATTGACCAAACCACGAAAGCACAAATGTACGCTGCGTGTCCTCCAGAGGAATGGTCGAGATGGTATTTGATGTTAGAAGAGGGTTGCCTCCATTACCAGGCCCGCTTGACGTGACTGGGTGCTAAGACCATAGGCTTAGCTTCAAAGGCGCTTATCAACGTTTCGGGGTTCGGGGTTTCGAGATGTGAGATGACAAGGGAATTTTACCCTTCGAACTCCCGAATTTCGATATGCCAACGTGACTAGATATTGCGCCATGCGTCACTGGATCGGACGACCCAGATTTAGTCTCGAAATATAGGTGCTTTCTCTGACGCTATATATCGGGTAACTTGGTAGCCCCGAAATCCCGATGACCGTTGATCTACTTCATCGCTTGATCCTTGTCGTTGAAATCAGACTGCTCGCTCGCTTGATTTAAGCCTGAAATGGACTTCTTCTGTGAGTTGCGCTCGACGCTTATGGCTGCGGCCTTTGAATAAAACTCATCTGACCAGTTTTCAAAACCCCACTTCTATGCGTTTACACCAGAAGCCTAAAATCGGAGAGGAAAACACCCATATACAAGAAATGTTGCTAACATTAGGCTCCATGGGGGATAGAGTCATCCCTGTGATGCTTTAAGGACTCATTTTGTAGTTTCAGTGCCTTGTTGTTGGGCTATGGAGTCAAGCTCAAAACACCCCCTGCTGAAAATACATGCCGAAAAAATAAAAGTGAAACAAAACAAGATACATGCTCAAAAGAGCTTATTTATGTACAGTCCTAATGCTAATAAAATATTTTACATAGGGCTAGGTGAAAGCAGACTTCCACCATAGCCATTCAAGAAGCTTCCTGAATAGAAGCTCCTTCCTTCTGTCGATGATCACCAACAGATAGTGTAACCGTGACAGCAGAACGACTACACTTTTCAACTTCTCCTCAAAGGTTGTAGTTGATACGAAATAGGGCGGCTCCAAGGCATAAAGGACATGCCACTCCATGTATTCGCCGACAGGGTCTTAGAATGAGTGGCGAATTTCGGAAAATTGGTGACAGGCAGCCTCCCTTGCTACACAGTTGTTCACATGTGGCTGAGTATCACTAACAAGCACAGGTGAGTGGACAACTTTCATAGGCTCACTGATCTCAGGCAGTGGCTGCTCTCCGACTGGCTATGGACGAAAGGCAGACTGCTCCTCTGGTTCTTCTCCTTGGCTCTCCCCAGGGTCAGATTCATAATCGTCATAAACAGGACCTGTGGGAAAGCTCTGCTCTTGGAAGTCCTATGTTTCCATCTCAGAACTTAATTCATAGTTGTCATAAAAAGGTTGGTCGTTCTGATCAGCAAAAGGTGATGTGGGGTTCTGATGCTCCTCTTCCACAACTACCTCTTTTCCGTTTTGATCTGATACAACAGGCTCATCAGGGGAAGATGTTAATGCGTCTATGAAGTCTTCAATAATCTCTTCGAAAGAGCCACATAGAACATTTGCCTTGGAGACTGGAAAATCCTCTGCACAGTCTTCAGATTTCAACCATTCTAATTGAGCAGAGAGATACTTCACTTGTTCCATCAGCTCGCTCAGGGTGTCTTGTTCCTCCCTGGGATATTCATCACTTCCATAACACTCCTCTGATGCAGATGAATGGGGAGGAGAAAGGAATGATTTCTGATCCAGGTCGTCAGGATCATCCTCACAGCCTATGTCAGAAATAGCTTCATTTTGTACAGATTTGTGGTATCCCTCACCACAGTTATGACAAATTAACTCGGAGGGATAAAACTCCTGACAATAGGCAATGAAAGATGCATGAAACTATGAGAGTGAAGAAATGCTAGCAGGGGGTAAAGAATGATACCATTTACGTGCATCCCCTGCTAACGAGAACATGAACATCTTCAGTAATACATCCTCATGATGTATCTCTCACTAACGCATGAGTTCATGAAACTCACTGAGGTGTTGAGCAGGTTTGTCCTCTTCACATTTTCCAAATATGGGAAAATAATCGCCCCATTCATTTAGAGAGGGGACAACATTAGGAAAACCAGGAATAGCAGAAAAATTAAAAGGAGAAAACCTGCGAGCAAGGATTTTCTCCATATCGAACTAGTGGAGTCACCAATCGATCCTTGAATCATGGAGTCGCCAGGTGAAAGATTCACATCTTTGAATATTCCTGGTCCTTGTTCACCATAAAAGGCCAGATCTTACGTTGTTTTTACCCCGGGAAACTTTTCAGGCTGAGAAAGTAGCTGCTGAAACCTTCTCGAGAAAGCTCCTTAGGGTCAACTTTCAGGTGTGCTAACAGTAGCCACAGCTAAAATAGTGAAGTGGAAACAATGGAGTCGCCACAGTGGAGTTTCTAGGTGCACAATAGCAATATTAGAGGGCTCTGATGTCTGATGCACCTTCAGAATCAGAGGCTCAATGTTGTTCAATCCCGGGGAAAATTTTCAACTTCATCCCCGACAACGGCGCCAGAAATGTTAGTGACGGAAGTCACTTCTGGATTTCTTACAGGAGCAGAGCCCGACGCCCATCAGTTTTATGTCATGATAGTTTTTAATGGGTGATCGAATGGATAGAGACTCGAGAAGATATAGCTTTAACTCAGGAAATCGGGCCTGGTGTGTAGAAAACAAGGGAGGTCTTGATCCAACTTCCGTCAGTAAGTTGAGTATGAGATGGATAGATGGAAGACTTAATGAGATGAGTGAGAAATCCTACTTCGGGCATCAGGCCTTCGGCAGCTTGAGGAGGAAAAACTCAGAAGACAAGATCCTCTTGACCCCGAGTTTCAAGGAACTGAAAGGTGGCTCGACTAGATCCTCCAATTCTGAGCCATTCAGCATTGAGAAAGCACAAGAACTRATTAGAAACCTTGCGACTATTACAGTGATCCAACCTACATCATCCTATAACAACTCAACTCGACTGGATCCTCCAATTCCARGYTGTGCTAACACAGTKTAAACAAAGGGATGGAAAGAGGCTGACATCCATAAAGTAAGAAGTCTCAAATGCCAATACATAACCAGAGCGACCGGCGCTTCATCAAAACTTTACAATCAGGAGCCTAGCTCAACCATCGATGATTTACAAAATGGAAAAAATGCCTACATATAGCCAAAACAAAACAACAACAGCAAAAATGAGAAACTACATTAAAAACATTGCGGCTGCATGTCTTCTGGCAGTCTGCGCATGCAGACTCTGGATGATCGTGCACTTATGACAGACGCTATCAGATTTCGGATTGTCCTGCTATAGATGAATCGACCAACTTTATTCCTTTTCTGGACTTTCCATTTATGATGGAGACGATGTCTAACCACCTCCAACAACTGCAATAACTGCCCTCTTGAGATCAGGAACAGTTCTGGTCAACTTTGCCTTTTGGGGACGTGGAGGTCTTCTCGAGGGGCCACCTGGACCAGTCGAATGGTTCACAGGATGAGAGGTGGAAGATGTGGCATGCTTGATGAGGATACTGTAGGTGCCAGTATGGTGAAGGTGAGGCGGGGGGAAAAGGGGTGCTTTTGTGGAAGTGATACAGGGACAGGAGACAGTGAATGGAGGGATGTGTTGAGGTGGAGGTGATTGGGTGAAAGGGACACATGGTAGGCGGTGAGGACTTGGGACCAGTATATTCATGCCACACATAGATAGAGGGCCCGCTAGAGTGAAATTCCATTTCGGACCCCCCCCCCCTCCATTAAAGGCAGAACCGATGGGGGGGTCCGGAATTCAATACAGACCGTAGATCTAAGCGCCGAGACTTGGGTCATTCAGATGCGCGCATACATTATCTCTGATTCTAGACCCCCCCCCTCTCGTTAAAGCCAAAATGACGGAGGGGGTGCGGAATTGGACTTCGTCCGTGAATTTGAGTGCCTGGATCAATACTGTCCAGACCTGCGATCTCTTTAAATTAAATGTGCCCGAGCCTCGTTGATGGATGAATGGCTGAGATGACCTCAGTGCTTTCATCATGAAAATCCCGAAGGGCCCCACTCATGGCTCAGCTATTGCGTCGTGTGTCCTTCAGATGGACGGTCCCGATTCTTTTTGGATTCCTAGCACCGGGGTTTCACGATGCAATTTTCCTCAAAATCCCGATTGACCAAACCGCGAAAGCACGGATGTACGTCGCGTTTCCTCCAGAGGAACGATCGAGATGGTATTTTATGTTAGAAGAGGGATGCCTCCATTACCAGGCTCGCTTGACGTGATTGGGTGCTAAGACCATAGGCTTAGCTTCAAAGGCACTTATCGGCGTTTCAAAGTTCGAGGTTTCGAGATGTGAGATGACGAGGGACCTTTACCCTATGAACTCCCGAATTTCGATATGCCGACATGACTAGATATTGCGCCATGCGTCACTGGATCGGACGACCTAGATTTTGTCTCGAAATATAGGCGCTTTCTCTGACGCTATATATCGGGTAATTTGGTAGCCCTGAAATCTCGATGACCGTTGATATGCTTCATCGCTTGATCCTTGCCATTGAAATCAGACTGCTCGCTCGCTTGATTTAAGCCTGAAATGGACTTCTTCTGTGAGTTGCGCTCGACGCTTATGGCTGTGGCCTTTGAATAAAACTCATCTGACCAGTTTTCAAAACCCCACTTCTATGCGTTTACACCAGAAGCCTAAAATCGGAGAGGAAAACACCCCTATACAAGAAATGTTGCTAACAGGTACCTCAGTCAAAGTGCGACATTTAGATTTTCAGCCTCAGAAATGGGTCACGGGCTGGATCTCGTCCAAGAGGTGGGTGTTTCAAGAGGGGACACACAGAATAACCGGACCTTGACCTTTGACCCTTCACGGGTATCTCCCTGCCTTATGGTGTTAGGAACACTTGACTTGGAGGATTTTAAAGTTCCCTACTTGACAACTTATAATGTTTGAATATGTGAGAACCAAATAATGGGAAGTTAATTGGTTGCCTATCCCCGAGATCCTACCTAGACTAAAAAATTCTTTTGGCACCTCCTGTGGAGAAAAAATTAGTGAGTTTTTAGAAAAAAATTAGATGTGTTTGTTTGTGATCTTGGGGGTGTGAACCAATCTCTTTCAAATTTAAGTGGGAGTGGATAGTTCCTTCAAGAAAAGGGTCGGGCGTTTCGAAATCCCTTTGGGGGAAACTTACTTCAACCTCCACAATTCGAGATGAAACAATGTGAGTGAGTAGTGACTTTGTGTGTGAGCAAGTGATAAAATGTGCCAAATTTTTTTAATAAGTTATGTGTTACCTTGCATCATGTGGACTTCGTGTGGTCCTTACAAGTCTTGATTACCTATCTTACTAGATTTCATTTGTACAACCTTGTGTAATTTTAAAGTCCCTAAAGAACTAGCATATGAACATGTCGGTCATTACCAATCGTTTAACTCCCCAGTGTGATTTAATCTAAGAAAACTTCAAAATACTATCCTAGATTGTGTACTTGTGGGCATGTATGGACCCGCTACAATAATATTTAAACTCCCCTAGTGATGTAAACTAAGAAAGTAGCTTCAAAACTATCCTATGTTTGCAGCATGTGGGCATGTATGGGCCCTTACAAATCTAATATGTTTAAAAAAATAAACTAAGAGGATCCCTAGGGGGGATTTTGTCCTCTCCTAAAGATTTTGTTTTTAAGGGAGATGAAATCTTCCCTCAATCATTTTTTCGATTCTCAAGATCGCTCTATGGTGCGAGAAAAGAGAATACTCAATGATTGAAGTTCGATTTATGGTCCTAATGCAAGTGTTTATATATGTGATATTGAATGATTCCAACTTAATTTTTACAATCAAAGCAAGCCATCCATGTGGAAAAATGAAAGCAAAAAAAAAGAGAGGAGAAATATGTATTTTAACCCCCTAAGTACCTATGTTTTGACTAACCCTTCACATGGAGAGGAAATCTAACTGCGCTGCATATTACAAATTGCATAGAATCAATATTTGGAAGACTAGGGGCCTTCAAAATTTCACAACAAATCCTTACAATGTTGAATTTATGGACAGATGCGCAGTTCGCAGAGTAGACAGAGGCACATGTGGCGCTAATGCACAAATAAAAAACAACCTGTTGGTGGGAATGCGTAGAATGCGCTGAGAAAAAAAGTGCTTTTGGTGCACATGCTTGGAAGATGTGACTGTGGGATCAAAAACCTGCGCACGTTCTGATACGCAGTCGGGAGGAAAATTTTGAATGGAATTCTCTTATCTCATCTCCGAATTTGGCCTTTTGCAGGTAGGCTTGGGCTGGTTATGATCCTTGAGAGTTAAATAAATCAAAAAGAAGTTATCAAACAACCCAAATGGGGAGGAAATGGATACCTATCCCCAATGGAGTTGCCAATCTCTTGTATCATTTTCGTCACTTGAATGAGCAAAAGAGGGACACTTGCAAATCCAGTTGGGTCAACTGGATAAGACAGAAGTTAGTGCAAGAGTTAGAAACATCAAACACAAGAAATAAACAAACAACTAAGATAACAACAATTAAAGAAAATAAACTAAAGTGCATAATAGAATTAGAACCAAAATCAACCAAATAATTGACCAATATTCATCCCACCAATGGATAGATTATATTAGTGGGAAAACACCAAAGATAAAGGGAGACTTATAGGTCCCCTCTTCCTCCAAGGGAGGGCTCTTGAACCCCCAATGAGAGAGCTCTTCTTACAAATATAAAACTAAAAGTAAATGGTGAATAAATCCAAAGATCATTCACTCAAGAGGTGTTGTGAATAGCCCAATGAAATGGTGCTTTTATGCTCCAATGAGGAAAGAGGTTCCTTGTAGGAGAAAAAATGCAACATAACAATACAAATAGATTCTTGAAAACTTAGTGCACCCATGGCCTCTTTTTATAGAAAAGCTTTGAGGCATTATCCAACCGGTCTTTAGTGTGAACAAGGGACCCTTTAGGGCACCTTTAGGTCTTTGAACATCCCCCCACTCGGATTCAGCTAGGATTTGGGGGTCAAATTGACTTGGGAGCTGAACCAGAAGTGGGTGGGAGGCTGACCAGAATCATTAATGCGTGTTCTGAGGTGTGTGTATTTTTGAATCCATAGTCGAGCATCGGGCTCATGTGCTCTTTCTCTGTGTTTTCGACTAGCGTGCGTGCATGCGCTTCCTTTATATTCTAAGCGCATGATGATTTTATAACTAGTTGTATAGTTTGTGCCCTTTGGAAATGCATTTTTGGGCCATGAATGAACTAATAGGTGTTTGGAGATGTTGGATTCCTGTAACCATTTGCAGACAAAATTTTAGTGATAACAATGGGCCAATAAATTTGACATCCTTGTGGAGTTCCCTGAATATGAAATTATATATTGGCTTGTCACCTTTGTGAATGATAATGAGGCCCACTTGTCATCAGTCGATCAACTCCACTCAAAATTTAAATAAATAGAGGAGGAGATATTGTCTCTTAGTGTTAATAAATATATCATTGTCCCACTAATTAAGGAGTACATCAATGAATCGCTCAAGAAATCATTGCAAAATATCATCAACCTAGAATAACTACTCAAAAATAGTTATCTCAAAGAAGCTTCGAAGCTCAAATTATATAAAGGAATACCCCACCAAAAAAAAGGGGAGAGAGAAATTTTTCCATCATAGTAAGTCAAGAATCTATTTCATTTATCCTTCCTTTCTTCTCCTCTCAATTAGTAATCCTATAGTCTTATATGTTTCATGATTTGTAAGAACCTAAGGCTGATTCCTGACTATTTTTATTTCCTTCTTCTAGGTGTTACTTCTATTTAAGGTCCATAGGATCCCCAATCCCAGTCCATTTGGATGAACACATTTTACTTTCTCGAATATTATAGACATTTTCAAAGAAATTTGTATATTTTTTGAGGTTCCTAGAAAACTATTTGGGATACATGACTACTGATTTTTCAGATTTTGAGTTTTAAGCTGAAATTTTCAAGTGTGTGTCCATCACTATTTTAGATTTTGAATGAAATATCATGTTAAGTTCTCTGCATATGTGGCCGATGTCTCTTAATCTGCCAAATGATATTTTCTTCTTTATTCTATGATGGAAATGTTTCTTGTGAGGATTCCTATTTTGTTTTACATTACAGTATTGTACAATATCTTAAATCGTGTACGATATTGTGAATATTCATTTCAACAAATCTTGCTCCTATCTTGGGCCTTTCTTTCATTATGAGTATTTGTTTCATGAAATAAACTTGGTTCATTCTCAGGCTTTATTTTAATTCTGTATATTATTCATATATAGGAGTACCACCTCTTTAAAAATGTAGAATGATTATTCCTTATGATGTTATCTTCAATACTCTAAGTCGTCTTAAAGATCAACAAGTTCTACCAAAAAGCAATCACATGAATGCCTTGTATTTCCTCAATTGTTGGTACTTTCCACAACTATAAATCATATAAGACATGCCATCTAATGTAACCAACATAATCATATATTGTTTTCTAGAACATATAAGAAGATATGTCCTAGAGATCACATTGGATCCCATGGACAAGCAGACTAATATTGTGAGCATTCACTCCTAGAAGAGTACATGTATGTAAACTCTAATGAAAGAGATGATTTTTTTATTGATAAAAAATATTAAAACAATTGGGGAACATATGGAAGTGTGAGTAATAATTTTTCATTTGTGTCTAGGGCTTACCCTAGCATCATTTTCCCTATATGATCAAGTTGGATCTGCAACTAAGAAAGAGAGGTCGATTCAAGCTCAAGAATCCATTTTTACTGGATGAAAGAGTTGTTATCTATCTGATCCAAGTCGCTTGAAGCTATCCTTACTAGAGGATTCAAGGATAAGTACCTATGTTGTGTTGGTTGGATACATTTACTGAGTAGATTCCTCTCATTGTCTCTATATGGAAGATTATATCAATATAGACATATAGGATTTTTTTTCTATGGTCCTATCTTTGAACCTTCAAAAAATAAATCAACCTCAACCTAGGAGATTTGTAAACCAAGTGGAAGTTATTCCTTAGACAGATCTCGCATATCTAGAGCCAAGAAGAAAATCCCTCATTTTGGCTGAATGAGCATTGATAGGAAAGTGTATAGGTATTTGGCCTAGTCCAAAATCTGTGGAGACATGGATGGCTGAGAAGTGGTCTCCTAAGACAAAAGGACATGTACTTTCTTTTGTTGCAAGAAAATGTTATTTTGTTTTTCTTTTTGTCAACAAAGAAGAGAAAGATTTAATATTCCTCTCTAGCCCTTATTTTATGGGGTCCAAGGGAATTTATTTGTCCTCATGGTCCCTAGATTTCAATCTAGAGGAGGAAATATTAGCAACCCCAATGTGGTTTAGATTACTTCATCTTCCCCTTATCTTTTGGGATGATAACACTCTTAGATACATTGGGAATAAATTGGGTAGATACATTGATTGAGCAGAGCCAAAAGGAAATGTGTACTCCTATGAAAGAATATGTATGGAGGTGGATCTAGAGAAGGGAATCCTAAAGGCCCTATAAATCAATATTCATGGATGAATCCATCAACAGATCTTAGATTATGAACATATTCCTTTCAAATGTCATATTATTCATGAATTTAGGCACTTTTCCAAAAGCTATTCAAAATCTCTAGAGGTTTATCCCTCCTCACATCAAAAGACAAGAATTTAATTCGACTTTAAAATGGTCACAAGCAAGCACAAAAAAATTTATCGTAAGGGGATGCCATAGCTAAGGAAACCCTAGGAGAGATTGAATCAGTTCAAAGTCCTTGGGAATCGAGATTCATAAGACATGAAAAAGGAACCTAAAATGGAAGAATTTGATCCTACTTCAAGTTTATCACATATCGATAATATCATAGATCCATCCCTTGCAGATACAGAGACTGATGCTCCAGCTAAAAAGGAAGCAAAGGATAAATACAAAGAAGAAGAGAATTTGGAAGAATCATAGGAGGAAGAAGATGAGATAGAAGAAATAGAGAAGAATTTCCTAGAGTCAATAAAGAGGACCAAATCCTTTGTTGAATCCCTAAAGTTAGTTGATGTAATCCCTTCCCCTCCTCTCACAAGAGGAAAGAAATATAATCAGGAGTGGAGGATTTATGAGGTTGAAAACATTATCCTCTCAAGACATTACGCACTATTGGAATTAACTAAGGGAGGAATTACAATTGGAAAGTGATAATCTATGTTTTGTTTCTGTGTTCTTTGTAATCAATATGTAATAATCTATCCTTGTAATCAAGAATTTAGCAAGAAGTCCTCGTTCAGGAAAACTCTCATCTACTACCAGCTCTTTGAAGGGAGTAGGAAAAGTATGAAAAAATCAACACATCTGAAATTTTGCATGATTGTGTTGAGATGAATTTGTTTGAAACAACATGTCAAATTTCTTTGTAATTGAACACATTTTTTAACACCTTTAATATAAATATTCCCCGGTCCTGGTTAAAAAAATAAAATGAAAATATTTTTTTTCATATTTTAAAGTAACTTGCTCACTAATCTATCATTCTATGAATTACTTAAGAAAAACATGGTGACATATCTAATAACATCGACATTAGGTGCTATTTATTTCTTGAAGAGTAATGTAGTGTGACTACAATCTTGTTACTAGTAATCAAATGTTGAGGCACCATATTTGGGGAAAACCCATTACTCATAAGAATCTCATAAGAAACCCCATTTTTTATACCCATTTCTTATTTCTTAGTGGGTAAACCATTTCCTTATAAACTCTTGGATCTTGGAGAGTATATTTCCAATGTTAGAGACATGAGGATATGCACCACATAATATAGTGGTATAGTTTCACAATGTCTATAGATGTTTACTCTCAATTTTTTTTTTTTACATAACATACAACAAAACTACCCAACAAAACAAACTATAACTTGAACTAACATGTCTAACATAAAAGAAAAAACAAAATGATGACCTAATGAAATAACTAAGTTGTTATTGATAACAATTTTGAAAATAATTGTATTCAACTTTTAAAGTAACTTTCTCACTATAACCAACATAAAAAAAAAAAAATAACTATAACAATTTGAATTGTTTATATAAAGAATAACAACAAAAACAAATAATAACACCAACATCACTATAATTAATAATACTACTAGCATCACTATAGTCAATAATACTAGCTTAATTGGTTCTAGTTAAGCAAGAAAATCACCAGGATTGACTACTTAGTATAGACCTATAATTGCTACTCATACATCATTAGTCTTTGTCTTTGATCTTATACATGATTAGGTTATGCTTATACTATTTCTTCTATCCGTACTGCTAATATCTTAGATGTTGGAACCACTGGTTGATCCAAAATGGATTTGAACAAGAGAATAGTTGAAAGACTCAATACCTGGAAGCATAATCAGGTGATTTATGAAGGTTAGATAAACTATTAAAGACAATGAAAATGGAAAAGTAAATGAGACAAACAAGAGAGAAAAAAGAGATAAAAATAAAAAATAATAATAATAGGAGAGAAAACACTAAGGAATGGGAAATGAAAGGTCAAGATTGTTGGCTTAACCATTACCCCAGTTCTCCCTATTTATTTTTGTACTTTCACTCTCAAAGGGTATTTTTGGACAAGGAAGTGAGGATGCACAAATAACCATTAGCTACATTGTAACCAGAGATTGTTGGAATAAGAGCACTGGAAAACCATCGAATGATGGTTTTCCTATTACGTTTCTAGGGTAAAATATTTGTGTTAATGGTATGTTTGATTTTTCTTCTACACAAATTATGTGTGGAAAATATGATACTTATACTTATGTTCAATATGTTGTTCTGAGTATGGTAATGGTTTTGAGGAATAATTCTCAATGATAGCTTTGTTATTGTACTTAGAATCTCATTCTTCATTAGTATTTAATAAAGGCCAACAACTGTCTATTATCCTCTATCCATTTTACTTGCAGATTAATGATCCATAGCTAAAGATCCACAGCCACGATATTAAATGGTCATGGAAATTATTCAAATAGTTTCTAATTGTGTCCAAAAATTTAGTGACTATTGAGGCCATACATAGCAACTGGAATTTCTCCACTGCCATATACAACATAAGTTGCATCCCTACGTCATACATAGTTATTGAAGGAGGCTATACATTGCCAATTACCATACAAGAGAGTCGTACGCTACCAATTAACATCCAATAGGGACACACATGGGTTCTAGTAGGCCATACACAACCTGTACACATGATTATATGTGCTAAGGTAGGTCACCTTGCATTTCCTAGAGGCCATGTGTCGTTGCTAGGCATTGGCCTTGGACTTGGATAGTAAACTTGGGTGATGGGTTGTGCCATTTAAGTAATGGTCGATGTAATCATAAGTTACCTTTCTTAGTTCTCTTCCTCCCAACAGATTTGGAATTTTGTGCATATTTTGTTTTGGATGTATTATTAGTCCCTGCCCTTCAGGATGAGGGACTATTAGTAATCGATTTTCATTGTTCTATTAATCCATGCACACAAATCAAGATAAATCAATCATTTTAACCAAAGTTTCAAGAGATTCATACAATTTTTGAACTAGCATTTCGATTTTTATCCTAACTTTTTTGTTTGAGGCCTTATTTGGCCTCATCCCGAGGCATGGAGCCCCATTTCCCACCTAAATCTTAGGTTAAAATAGACCTTAGCTTAATAATTTTCCCAAGTGAAGTAATGCTAGAAATAAGCCTAGTATTACTTCTCTGACATTAAATGTTTGTTTTCCATAGTTATACTTTTCGTACTATGATCATATTTGAAATATGTTTTTCAATGATAACGTGGAAACTAGAAGTGTAGTAGAAATGTGGCTATAGGTATGCTCGACATAAGTATAGCATGCAATCTTTTCTCATGGTGATATTATCGTGCCCTTCTCTTTTTCTCCTATCTTGTGCCCTTCATTTTCTCTGCCTTTGTTACATATTATTTTGGTCACCCTGGTGATGTTTCTACAAGCATGTGTTCAGGCTCCCAAAAGGATCTTTCTCATGAGAAAAGTGACTGGTTTCCTCCTCTACAAAACTTGTTTTTAGAAGGATGTCACATGCTAGATATAAGACACAGTGCGGAAATGCCTAATTTCCGCAAGTTGTCCTAAAATTGGCTTGCGGAGTTTTCGCAGGCTACTCTATAGACAAGGTGCGACGACGTTTGAAGACTCAGGAAAGGGAGAAGTTAACGAAGGTTCTAGAAGCGAATCTTCTAGAATATGAGGTGGCATCAGTATGGTTGGGATCCTACTGGCTTCTCTGATTTGGTGGGATCATCCTAATCTCTTTAACCATCTCTCATTCTCCTATATAATGATGGATTTCTCATGGAAAAGGTTAAGCAAGGACGCAAGTAAGCAAGAGAAAGCAAGATCAAGTAAGGAATTTATGAAGAAATAGGATGAGAATTGTGTGAGGGATTCTATCTCAATTGATGCTTGCGGTCTTCATCTATCCATCAAGTTATTGTGGATCCTCTTCATGCAAGTTTTGAGCAAGTGTGTGTGTTGAAGCAAAGGACCATCGAAAGGGAACCTTGTAACATAAAGTTTGTTTGGTTGTATCTTCTACTTTTACTTAATATAATACAGTGGCATGTTTCTTTCCCATAAAAT
The DNA here is from genome assembly GCA_009831015.1 of Picea engelmannii. Taxonomy (NCBI): domain Eukaryota; kingdom Viridiplantae; phylum Streptophyta; class Pinopsida; order Pinales; family Pinaceae; genus Picea; species Picea engelmannii. The sequence continues at coordinate 121,059 of ML786770.1, read as the reverse complement.
CATTCTTATTTTATTACATGACTCCTTGATCACATGTGTAAGTTTTCATTGAATATTCTATTGTTTCTTTCACTTTGGTTGGTTTGTGTTTCAGTGCAGATCCAATATCACAAGAGCACCGAAGCGGAGCAGGAACAACAAAGATATAACGAAGCGATATTCAAAGGTATGCCATTCATATTTTTTTTGATAGTAAACTCAATGATTAAAGCTTAGGGAAAGTGTCATGTCTTGTCTTGTTTTGTTCTAGATCCAGGTGGATCTAGGGAGATCAGTTTATGTCTGCATTCACCGATTTATCCAATAACAAAATTGGCGACCATACTGGGGAGACGAATTGTTTTAGTTTTTTTTGTCCATTTTCATTTAGCCTACCTCTTTTGATTTTAATCCAATATCTGAGTCTGTGGGGGATCCATCCAGACTCTTTGGATCTGAAAGTTCTTTTAGACTCTTTTCCCTTTTTCCAATTTTCCTTTTTTATAGGAATTTTCGCATTGTATCCGATATATAGACTGTGGAAGCCTTAGATACCCGCACCCTAACTGTTTGGACCAGTGTGGAATTTTCGCAACCTACCCCATAGCTAGCCTACGGAAACCTTTAATTCTCGCACTGTACCCTACTGCTGGGTTGCGACATTGCCTGTAATTTTTTTTGGATTAGGTATTCTTGTCTTCTGCTACCCAGTTTTTCTTTGATCACCTGGGAAGAACTTTTAGTGCCAGTACTTGATTGTTTTCTATGTGTAAGACTTGTTGTTGACTGGTTTTCATGGATTGAAAGCCCTTCTTCATCATTTTAAAAGTTTTTGCTTCTTGATTTTTATCAACAAGGATATAATCTTCGATTTGAGATCTGAGTGCTTGATTAATAAAAGCCTTTGATTTGATTTAAGGTTTTGGATTGTTTTACATTTTCTAGATTGCTTGTTGATCGAAAAATTATTTTCGTTTGCATTTAGCAAAACACTTTCCCGTCATCTTCATTTTTATCTTCATTGAAAGTTTGATTTGGGTATTTGTTGAGTGTATCGATTTTCTTTGATTACTTTCCCTTTCGTCATTATATCCATGAATTGGCTTTGGAAAGGATAAATTAAAGTCATCCATTCTTTGTAGTAATCATTCATAAGAAAAAAAATTGCATTCAATTTTTTTTTTAAGAGAACAAATTGGAAAATTTCATTGCTTATGATTGTTTGAAAATGTGTTCATTCCAGAAAAAGGAATTATATTTTGTAGCTTTCGTGTTTTCCAAAGAAATATTATCTCCCTCTTGTAATTAGAGTTCATCGAACTGAAATGTAACACCCTGTTTCCCCCAGTTTGTAAAAATAAATGGACTGGCCAGAACTGTGGCAAACTCATGAATGTGAATATGTGATGTGAATGGACCTTATGGAAAAGGTCAATGAATGTGAATAACATTATGAATTTATATTGTAGGACTACTGAGAGGGGATGTGCTGAAAAAGAGACCACGGTGGTGGTGGAAGGCACCTGGAAAGGTGGCGTTAACTTCCACCAAGATTCAATACCATATTTGGACTCCACTAGCCCGGAGAACCAAAAGCGGCTCGCTGACCCTGAATTAAATGTATCGCAGGCTGGTAGGTAGATGGATCCTCAGGAATTAATGAGGGATGGGGAGGTGAACCGCCCATCCGTAGAGCCGTCAGACTTGACCAACGTGAGCGAAATTGTGCCACACGCAACCTTGCAAGAGGATAAGGTGTGGGGAAGAAGCGATAAGGGGCAGTCGCGAGGGGAGGAAGAGAACTCTAGCGATATGCAGAGTGAGTGATAGTAGAGAGGAAGGAGATTAACCTTCGCTTCTGGTCACTGGTAAATAGAGACGTAGTCTCACAGCATCGTGGTCTCAGCTCGGGGGTGGCTAGTGGTAAATCCGCTGGGAGTCGCTGAGCCTACGGTTGGGTGGAAACGAGCACCCCTCTTAGTAGTTGCATAACCTCTT
>ML786770.1:88766-107238 GCA_009831015.1 Picea engelmannii | reverse complement strand
CAGACTCACTCGGGATCCTTGGAGGGTATACCCATGAGTATGTGTGGGAGCTTGCACCAGAGTGTAAGTCCGTTAATCAGGTCGTCAACGTAACTTTTCCACCTGCTCTATCCTAGCCCCTTCTTGTCTTGACTTCGCGACGTTGGATTTCATCACCAACTAGTGATTTTGAAATAAGAAGGTTTGTTTTCTTGGTTTGATTTCTAGATTTTATTAGCAAGTATTGTTTGTTTTCGTAGTTGGCCATACATTTTTTTCGTAAAATTTTTGGTTCGACCAACATCGACCCTCCATGTCCTTCACGAAGGATGCAAGGGCTACCTCTAGAAGATCCGGAAGGGTATCTCCCTTTGCCTCCTAATCCACCAGAGGGGTCTCCTCAACAGAATGAGGTCCAGGACACTATAACCCCACAAGAGGAAGGTTTCACCTCTTTAGAAAGTTTCTGAATTATTTCTGATTCTCTAGAGGCTTTCCGCATTCCGCCAAGTTACCGTCTAACATTCCCAAATTTGACAGTAAACTGGGAGAAGACCCAAACAACCATGTTATGACTTTTCACCTTTGGTGCTCATCCAACTCTTTGATGGGTGACTCCATTCAGTTATGAATCTTCCAATGAACTCTCATGGGTTCGGCTACAAAGTGGTATATAGAATTACCGCGAGGCTTCTTTAACGAATTCAATACCCTCATCATGGCTTTTCTCACACATTACCAATTTCCCATCTGCTACGAGAAAAGAACCGATATTTTAAGTTCCTTTAAGCAATCCTCTGCCACTCACATTTCCGATCACATTCATGAGTGGAGACAGAGGAGACGCTTGATCAAACTCGACCTTCCTGATCAATTATTGGTTGAATGGTTCACAAAATCATTCGTCAATAAAATTTCCCATGATATTTCCATGGGTGGAGTTGTCACTGAAGAACATGCAATTAGTCGCGCTCAGTACCTAGATCTCGTTTATTCGCAAATGGGCACTCTTTACGAATTTCTCCCTGGTGCTCCTCGCCCTTCTACCACCGCTACCTCAACAACCCCAACATCTTCTCATGTTGTTGATGGTGTGATTGGCACCTTCCACGTTGACGCTAAATCCACGTCGGCCAATCACATCAATCCAAAATATACTGCTTCTAATGTTCAAGGTGCTCTGACTCCTACTCCTTCCACTAGAAAAACTTATGAGTTTAACTCCGTTCAATCTACCCCTGCCGACAAAAATAAATCTAAAAAAGGAAAGGATAAGAATAAGGAGGATAGAAATAATAATCCACAATCTGATAAACCCAATACACAGTTTATTGATGATAAGGATAAGCGTAAACCTCGATATCCTTGCCTTATCTGTGGTGATGATCACTACACAAAATATTGTCCAAGATGCGTTGAGGTCACTAAGTTCCTTCAAGGGACCAGGAATCCTCCCACACCTTCTGTTTTGTCACAACCTTTCTCTTCTCAACAACAAGCCCAATTGGTCATTCATGACCAACCCTCTCCTTCCACCACTTCATATGTCCTTATGTGTACTGGTAATTCTACCAAGAACAATGTTGCAATCACCACTTGGACGAAAGATTATTCCCCTTCAAAGGAGAAAGTTGAAGATTTACCACCTTCGTTGGTTTAACCGCCTCCCTCAACTTCACCTCCCAACGGTCCTCTTCATCTCGAATGACTGAGTCCTAATACAGTTCTCCACCCTCCTCCAAAGGGCATTGTTCGAAATTCTACCTTCAATCCTCATGCACATGCTTCTCAAAACTACATTATTGTAGAAGACCTTGCACAAGCACCCTCTGCGATGTCAGCTCTTGAAGTCCTTCAAAGTTTTCCCACTCAATGGAAGGCACTGTTAAAGGCCATTGGTGGAATTGATACCACATATATGAACTTGATAATATTTGATTTGGAAGACCACATTCCAATGCTACCTCCTCAGTTCGTTTCAGATTCAAGTTGTTGTCGAGAACAAGAAAATCTATAGAATCGTTATTGACGAGGGTGCCTCGACGTGTGTTATGTCAATTTCTTGTTGGAAATCCATTGGCTCTCCTCCCCTCAAGGAATCACACAATACACTTAAGGATTTCAATGGTTCTATTTTTAAACCCTACAGTGTTCTTCCCTTGTTGTCTATTACGTTGGGAGGAAAATCGGTCAACGTCAAGGTCGATTTCTTTGATGTGCCTCTTGACTATAACCTTTTACTTGGTTGTAGTTGGATTGATTCCATGTGTGCCATCATGTCAACCATTTTTTGTGTGTTACATTTCCCACATCAAGGAAAATTCATTATGGTTGACCAACTGGCCTATTCAATTTTCGTACTAGCAACATACCCTTTATCTTGAAGACACCTCCTGGGTATGAGAATGTCAGTGTGGGTCTCCTGAAAGATTCCACTTTGATGGGTACCTTCCCAATACCACCACCCGATGTTCCACCTCCTTTTGTCGCCTCAATCAACATGATTTCCACCTCTGTCCGTGAAACCCCTGCATCTCATGACCTATGGATAATACCCAATCCTGGTGATTATCTTCGCTATGGCGAACAAATGCCTTTAAGTCCAGCTGAATCCACTTATCAAGCCATTCAATCGGCAACCCCTTCTACTCCCTCTCTTGGTGATTCATCTCTCGATCCATTTCATGTGATATTTCCTACGAATGAGATGATCATGTCAGTTATGTCCATGGAAGACACCCCATGGGACGATGGACATCATCGTTCCATTCTCATCCTAGAGCAGCACACCATAGAGAGTTATCAATGGATTTCAACTCCGTCGACCATTGTTGTCATTTCCTCTGCTCTCGAGTCATCCCACGACGTGTTATATGAAGGGAACATGAGAAATATCTCACCCTTTGTTCCTCTTGACATATCCATTAAACCTAGAGTCATAAAAAATGTTCACATCGGAGCCGCATGTTCTGAGGATGAAATCATCACTTATAAAGCCATTTTTCAATAATTTTGTGACTTTTTCGCTTGGAGCTACGAAGAGATGTTGGGTATCGACCCCGATATCATTGTGCATGAAATTAAGACCTACCCAGATGTTAAACCTATCTGGTAGAGACTTCACCCAGTCCAATCTCGTTCCGGTAAATAAAAAACAAGGCACAAACTATGTATGTGTAGATTATAAGGATATCAATAAATCTTGTCCTAAGGAAAATTATCCCACCCCCTTCGTTGACCAGATCATCGACGATTGTACCGGGAGTGAAATATTCTCCTTAATGGATGGTTTCTCCGTCTATAATCAGATTAATATTTTTCTTGTGGATCAACACAAGACTGCTTTCATTTATCCTTGGGGTACTTTTGCCTACCAAAAATTGCCTTTCAGTTTAAATAACGTTGGTGCGACTTTTCAACGCACCATGTCTTATGCTTTTCACGATATTAAGCACATAGTACAGTCATATCTCAATGATCTACCGACGCATTCCATGCATCGCCAAGATGACCTGGCCCATCTCCAAGCCATTTTCCTTCGTTGTCATTACTATCGTATACGTTTAAACCCACACTAATGTGGTTTTTGTGTGGAGTTCGGCCGACTCCTAGGTTTTATTGTGTCACTTCATGGAATTAGGGTAGACCCTTTGAAGGTTGAGGCTATCCTTAATCTACCTCCTCCTTCCACACTATGCCAGCTTCAAAGTTTGCAAGGGAAGGCAAACTTTTTGCGTCGATTCATTCCCAATTACACCGAGTTAACACAGGGTTTTACTCGACTATTGAAGAAATATTACGAGTTTGTATGGGACGGCACCGCCAATAAAGCCTTTCAAGCTTTAAAACGTGACTTAACCCATACACCACTGCTTTTCCCATCTGATTATAGTCGAGACTATTTCCTTTACCTCGCCGCTTCGGACTATACCATTGTCCTGGTTTTAGTCCAAGAAAATGATTTGCACGAAGAACATGTAATTTATTATTTGAGGTGGAGTCTCATGACTACCGAAGTGGAGAAATTGGCCTTGGCAGTTGTTCAAGCTGTCCAACGTTTTTTTCATTATATCTTATTACGTAAAACCATTGTCATTTTTTATTGAAACCCTATGCAGTATATCCCTACGCGCCAATTTCTAGGGGGAAATTACTCCAAATGGATAGTGATTCTTTAGGATTTCAACTCAGAGTTTGAACGTGCTAAGTCTAAGAAATTTTTGGTATTTTTTGAATTGATATGTGACCTTCCCTCGATTGATACATCAAATGTGGCAGAGGATTCCTTACCTAATGAATCCCTTTTTTTGATCAGTTTCGATGACGTTTGGTGCGGAGATATTATCATTTATCTCTAGACTCAAACTTTTCGGCCCGACCTTTCTAGTACGAACCGTCGTCGTATACGGTATCAAGCTCGTCAATAGATAATTCTCAGTGACACTCTTTATCGTTGTGGTGTTGACTCAATTTTACGACAATGTCTCGTCTACAATGAGGTTGAGAAAGATTTGAATGACTACCACTCTGGAGTATGTGGTGGTCATATGTCTGGGTATGCCACTACCCAAAATATCTTATGAGCAGGGTACTTCTGGCCTTATTTGTTTAAAGACTGTATTATTGTTGTCCAGAAGTGTCATGCTTGTCAAACGCATAATAACAAGATAAGATATCATCCCGCTCCTTTACACCCTGTAGTTTCCATTGGTCCTTTCGCAAAATGGGGCATTGACTTCATGACATGTAACCATCACTCGGTCCTGGGGCATGGATACATCATCGTAGCCGTGGATTATTTCACTAAATGGGCTAAGGCGATGCCTACATTCGATAACACCGGGAAAACTGCAACACTTTTCATATTCAATCATATCATCACTCGATTTGGAATCCCACAAGCTGTCGTTACTGATCACGGTAACCATTTTCAAAATTTCATGATGTTCGAGCTTACTGAAAAGTTGGGTCTTCGGCATGAAAACTCAACCCCCTATTATCCACAGGCCAATGGCCAGGTTGAAGTGATAAACAAAGTTCTTATTACTATGCTTCGACGGATAATAGGAATTCACAAGACAAGTTGGCACATGATGTTGTTTTCATCATTATGGGCTTATCGGACATCCGAGAAGTCTGCCATGGGATTTACACCTTTCCAATTAGTGTATGGTATCAAAGTTGTCCTTTAGATTGAATGTGAGATACCATCTTTGAAGCTAGTCGTTGAACTTCTCCCCAACACCTCTGCTGAAGAGGAACATCTATTGTACCTGATGCAATTAGATGAAACCCTTACGTGATTCCACCCTGGTTATTGAAGCTCAAAAAAAACGTGTCAAATCCCAATACGAAAAGAATGTCAAGCCACGTGTTTTCTTTGAAGGTGATCTAGTTMTCCTCTATGAACAAGATCGTGATTTACTAGGAGCCAGAAAATTTGAGGTTATGTGRCGAGGCCCTTACATTGTCAAAYGAGTGTTGGAGAAGGGAGCTTATGAGTTAGTAGATTATGATGGAATTCCTTTGAGTGAACCAAGAAATGGGCTTTACTTGAAGAAGTACTATGCTTAGATTGTCTTTGCATGAGTGCTTGTATTTTWATTGTATCATACTCTTGTGTGCTTTTTCGTTATTTGGCTTCAAACCCCAATTTCTTACCTTGCATTATGCTTGGTTTCCAGATGTCAATGTCTTTGCTACCCCACATTATCTTCGTCGATGGCGCTAGTCGTAGTACTCAGAACCTAGCATCTGCTACTTGGGAAATCTATGCACCCACGAATGAATTAACCAGTCTACATGGTGTTTTCCTCGGTCATGCAACTAACAATATCACGGAGTACAGTGCAGTCATTGAATTGTTGACTGGCATTGTCTCACTTGGAATCTGTCAACTTGTTGTACGACTTGATTCGCAGTTAGTAGTACAACAGTTGAGTAATGTCTATGTTATCCGAAGTCCTACTTTGTTAAGGGTATATTTACGAATTCATCTCTTGGAACATCATTTTGATTACATTGAATATCATCACATTCCTAAATGTCTAAATACATTAACATATGCATTAGCTAATTATGTGTTAGACAGACATTTGAGACATTTATAAATCCAAACACATTTTGTATATAAAGCAAGTAATCTGGTAGAAGCCGCATGTATATATAACGATAAAAGTTTTTACAAAAAAAGTGTTTTTGTCTGAAGACCAAAATATCAAAAATGTGAAGCACATGGCTTCATATACAAAATAGCATCAAGGATGCTACTCACGATAACACACAACTTCCTATGCCACCCTACGGAGTAGTCGGCTAAGAGAACCAGATACACCTACATTATGGCGTTGATATCATCTCAGGATCTCCTCAATAGAGATATCTGGGACATCCGCTGTCAACCCCTCCAAGTTCTGCTCAATCACCTCGCAATCACCGGCATCCCATCCTGCTACCTCGGTTGCTTCCCCTTGTCTCTAGATGGGGGATGTACCTGGAGGCCGGTGTGGTCCTACATCTTCATTTTCAAAAGAGCTTTTGATTAGTCATCGGATTAAAAACATAAAAAACATTTCATATTTCAAAATTTACAAAAACATTATAAAAACAAAAAATGTGCTTCTTACCTAAGTTCCCCCATTGAGAACCCTCGGGTAGAACCAAGTCTGGGTCGCCTCTTAAATCCAAACTGGCATACACATAATCATCTACCATCAGTAGTTGAGGCCTCAGCCAATCAAATAACACGTTGTTGTATTTGACAATAGGGCTCGCCACATGTCAAGCCATGAGGTCACACCATATTTTCATCCTTGGATCCCATGGGGCTGGAAAGCCCCACTCTACCTATAAGCACAAGTGAGGAACCTTCTCGAGGAAGAAGGACACTAGAATGGATCCGTACCTGAATTTTTTCAGGTCACCTTTCTTGCACTTTGTCAGTTGTTTCTTCATACTACGAAGAACCCAGTCACACCAGTTAACTACCCGGGGCTCCATGCACTCCACCGCATACTGGAAGTAAATCTGGAGATCCATGTGAGGAGATGCACTCCCCTCCATACGTGAGATAGTGAACAAGATAGTCCGTAGGGGTAAATCCCGGAAACCCCTAATAGAAACTTTTCCCTTACGTCTCTCGGCCTCGAGATCACAATACCGACGGACATACTCACTCATCGGTAAACTGCCAACTCTGTCGCCTATCAAGGTCACATGAGATCCACGGCAAGATAATCCCATCAAAAAATAGATATCCTAGATATCTAGAGTGAGTATATGGGCTCCCACATGAAAAACCTATTGATCCACATCCCACATCTGGACTAAGTACTCAAGCAACCTCAGTTGGGCCCTCATGCCCTAGATCTTGAAGAACTTTAGGAGCCCACATTGTCGTAGGGTATTAACTATACCCGGGTCATTCCTAATGATGTAATCATCATCCTCGTGTTCCCTCTCTCTCCACTACAACTTCTTGACAGTCAAAAACCTGCATTGGAGCCATAGAGAGAAGTCAACATCTTTATTTCACTTCCTTGGAATTTTTTATTGGTTAAATGCACATAAAGAAATTTTGATTTTCACCCACCGTAAGTGAAGCTTTATACGTAGTGCAGAACTTCCGCAGGTGCACCAAAGGCTGCCTGCGGAAACCTATGGTTTCCACAGGGCCCGATATACGCCACCTGCGGCGACCCCTATGTGCACCTGTCGACCTAAAATCCAACCCAAAAACTATTTTTTAACCAGTGAAAAAGAAAATTGATCCATGAAAAAGAAAGAGGACGAGAAGATTACCTCTTTAGAGGAAGCCATTTATCGAATGGTTTCTCGTGCCTCCCACAATTGACAGAGGAATTTTGAGGTAAAAAAGGGTTTTTTGGACAAGTTTTGGGTTAAATGACAATGAAATGGTAAAAAAAGAGTTTTCACCTATATTTATTCACTTTTTACTTTTTCATTAATATTTTATATTATTTTATTCATTTTATCTAAAACCTAATGTTCTTATGGTATTGTGAGTGTTGTAATTTTTTCGCAGATGAATGATCTTGGAGCCTGGATGACGAAATACATATACTTTTCTTAATTTTTTTTTTACGTTTGTCACATGTACAAATACTTTTTAGGTTTTTCATAAAAAACCTCAAGCTTAGTCTTTGTTCATTCCCTCCCTTGTAAATCAATGAGAATGCAACCGAGTATACTTCTGTCGCATTTTTTATTCTCTTCATGGTAACACAAAAAGAAAAACTCATGGAGTATCCTTTAAGCTATTTTCACGCTCCATAAAAAGGAAAAGATTGTCAAGCGACCTTGTTATTTTCAAGGTCGTAAAAGTATTTGAAGAAAATGTTTGATGGGCGATAGTTTATCACTTTTTCAGTCTCGTGGAACTAATTTACGAAAAAGGAACTGAGAGAGTCATTTTTAAGTGTTTTTCAGACTCTCTAAAAATGAAAAACCCCCAAGTTTTCTCTATTTTTACTCGTTAAACAAACATCGAAAGACCTATATGGAACTGAACCACTCCTTCTTAGGGTTTGTTAAACATACTTCGAGGGACTCGTCTGAAGGATGAGCTTACATCAAAAATCATATGTTATCCTCCTCAAGCTTGCGTAAAAATAAAGAGGTACTCACCAGAAATGGTGGGGGAAAATTTGGGAAAGAAATGTGTCTCTGTATTTGTGTTAGTGGTAGTAATAGTCACTCTTGAACATGAAACCCCCTTTATCATTATATCCAGGTTGGGAAATCCATTTGTCTCTCGTCTGGCCTTCCACAAGTTCTTATCTTGGGTCATCTCTAAGTCAATGCTACCAAGACCATTATCGTGTCGTTCATATGTTCAAGAGAAGTCCAACCTTGCACAAGCCTTCTATCAAGTCGGCTATCTGCAGTTATCAATTCTTACCATGTCGGCCTTCCCTGTGCCAGTTTTAAATCATCTTCCCACTTTGATCTACCTTAAATCTGTTACTTATTTCGTGTCATTGATGGGGGATACATCAAGGCCCTCCTGTGATGAGTCTTTTCCTGTCGACTTCAACTCATTATCTAGGAACAATACCTAGAAATCATTTAGTACCTTAGAGCCTGCATGCCTCAATGGCAGGTTTCTTTACTTTCGATAGTGGATTCACATCATTGGTCCCTGATCGAGATATTCCATCGAGTGTTCGACTTCATCTCATTTATTCACATTCAATCAATTGTACCGAGGTACCTTGGGAGTCATTGACATCAATGGTGATTTCCCTCGCACTTGTTAATGGTTTTCATCAATAGCCGGTAATCAAGTGGTTTCTACCATGTTTGACTTCAGCACCTGTAATCACATGGCTAGATTCATACTTACGAACGACAGGATTGAAGACCCTGGATCTCACCATTTTGGTCCAGGTTGCGATGGAGTATTTATGATTTGTATTGACACATAGATCCACTTTGTATGTCTTGTGGCTATGTCTGATTTTGAGTTTTCTAGAACATAGAACCATAGTGTATTCCTGGTGGTTATGTAGAATCTTGATGACATGGATCCACAGTGTATGATTGGTGGCCATGACTGACATTTATGATTTAACTCATTTGTAGTATGAGCATGGGAATGCCTACCTCAGAAATGGTATAATATTGCACAGATGTTTGGTTGTTTGCAAGTTCCCGATTGGCGCGCTCCTTGTTCCCAACACACACACGGATTTTACAAAGTATTTCAGTTATCACAAGTTCTAGCCTCATACTTTGGGAGGCATTTTGTAACACATTATTTTGGCCACCCTGGTGATGTTTCTACACGCATGCATTCAGGCTCCCAAAAGGATATTTCTCATGATAAAAGTGACTGGTTTCCTCCTCTGTAAAACTTGTTTTTAGAAGGACATCGCAGGCTAGATATAAGACACACTGTGGAAATGCCTGACTTCCATAGGTTGTCCTAAACTTGGCTTGCGGAGTTTCCGCAGGCTACTCTATCGACAGGGTGTGGCAGCATTTGGAGACTAAGGAAAGGACTAAGTTCACGAAGGTTCTAGAAGGGAATATTTTAGAATATGAGGTGGCATCCATATGGTTGGGTTCCTACTAGCTTCTCTAATTTGGTGGGATCATCCTAATATCTTTAACCATCTCTCATTCTCTTATATAATGATGGATTTCTCATGGAAAAGGTTAATCAAGGAAGCAAGTAAGCAAGAGAAAGCAAGATCAAGTAAGGAATTTATGAAGGAATAGGCTGAGAATTGTGTGAGGGATTCTATCTCAGTTGATGCTTGAGGTCTTCATCTATCCATAAAGTTATTGTGGATCCTCTTCATGCAAGTTTTGAGCAAGTGTGTGTGTTGGAGCAAAGGACCACCGAAAGGGAACCTTGCAACATCAAGGTTGTTTGGTTGTTTCTTCAAGGTTGTTTGGTTGTTTAAGCTATTTTCACGCTCCATAAAAAGGAAAAGATTGTCAAGCGACCTTGTTCTTTTCAAGCTCGTAAAAGTATTTGAAGAAAACGTTTGATGGGAGATAGTTTATCACTTTTTCGGTCTCATGGAACTAATTTACGAAAAAGGAACTGAGAGAGTCCTCTTTAAGTGTTTTTCAGACTCTCTAAACATGAAAAACCCCCAAGTTTTCTCTCTTTTTACTCATTAAACAAACATCGAAAGACCTATATGGAACCGAACCACTCCTTCTTAGGGTTCGTTAAACATACTTCGAGGTACTCGTCCGAAGGATGAGCTTACATCAAAAATCATATGTTATCCTCCTCAAGCTTGCGTAAAAATAAAGAGGTACTCACCATAAATGGTGGGGGAAAATTTGGGAAAGAAATGTGTCTCTGTATTTGTGTTAGTGGCAGTAATAGTCGCTCTTGAACATGAAACCCCCTTTATCATTATATCCAAGTTGGGAAATCCATTTGTCTCTCATCTGTCCTTCCACAAGTTCTTATCTTGGGTCATCTCTAAGTCAATGTTGCCAAGACCATTATCGTGTCATTCATATGTTCAAGAGAATTCCAACCTTGCACAAGCCTTCTATCGAGTCGGCCATCTGCAGTTATCAATTCTTACCATGTTGGCCTTCCCTGTGCCATTTTTAAATCATCTTCCCACTTTGATCTACCTTAAATATGTTACTTATTTCATTTCATTGATGGTGGATACATCAAGGCCCTCCTGTGATGAGTCTTTTCCTGTCGACTTCAACTCATTATCTAGGAACAATACCTAGAAATCATTTAGTACCTTAGAGCCTGCATGCCTCGATGGCAGGTTTCTTTACTTTCAATAGTGGATTCACATCATTGGTCCCTGATCGAGATATTCCATCGAGTGTTCGACTTCATCTCATTTATTCACATTCAATCAATTGTACTGAGGTACCTTGGGATTCATTGACATCAATGGTGATTTCCCTCGCACTTGTTAATGGTTTTCATCAATAGCCGGTAATCAAGTGGTTTCTACCATGTTCAACTTCAGCACCTGTAATCACATGGCTAGATTCATACTTATGAACGACAGGATTGAAAACCCTGGATCTCACCATTTTGGTCCAGGTTGCGATGGAGTATTTATGATTTGTATTGACACATAGATCCACTTTGTATGTCTTGTAGCTATGTCCGATTTTGAGTTTTCTAGAACATAGAACCACAGTGTATTCCTAGTGGCTATGTAGAATCTTGATGACATGGATCCACAGTGTATGATTGGTGGCCATGACTGACATTTATGATTTAACTCATTTGTAGTATGAGCATGGGAATGCCTACCTCAGAAATGGTATAATATTGCGCAGATGTTTGGTTGTTTGCAGGTTCTCGATTGGCACGCTCCTTGTTCCCGACACACACACGAATTTTACAAAGTATTTCAGATATCATGAGTTCTAGCCTCATACTTTGGGAGGCATTTTGTAACACATTATTTTGGCCACCCTGGTGATGTTTCTACATGCATGTGTTCAGGCTCCCAAAAGGATATTTCTCATGATAAAAGTGATTGGTTTCCTCCTCTGCAAAACTTGTTTCTAGAAGGACGTCGCAGGCTAGATATAAGACACACTGCGGAAATGTTTGACTTTTGCAGGTTGTCCTAAACTTGGCTTGCGGAGTTTTCGCAGGCTACTCTATCGACAAGGTGCGGCAGCATTTGGAGACTAAGGAAAGGACTAAGTTCACGAAGGTTCTAGAAGTGAATATTTTAGAATATGAAGTGGCATCCATATGGTTGGGTTCCTACTAGCTTCTCTAATTTGGTGGGATCATCTTAATATCTTTAACCATCTCTCCTTCTCCTATATAATGATGGATTTCTCATGGAAAAGGTTAATCAAGGAAGCAAGTAAGCAAGAGAAAGAAAGATCAAGTAAGGAATTTATGAAGGAATAGGTTGAGAATTGTGTGAGGGATTCTATCTCAATTGATGCTTGAGGTCTTCATCTATCCATAAAGTTATTGTGGATCCTCTTCATGCAAGTTTTGAGCAAGTGTATGTGTTGGAGCAAAGGACCACCGAAAGGGAACCTTGCAACATCAAGGTTGTTTGGTTTTTTCTTCCACTTTTACTTAATATAATACAGTGGCATGTTTCCTTCCCATAAAATCATTCTTATTTTATTACATGACTCCTTGATCACATGTGTAAGTTTTCATTGAATATACTATTGTTGCTTTCACTTTGGTTGGTTTGTGTTTCAGTGCAGATCCAATATCACAAGATCACTGAAACGGAGAAAGAACAACAAAGATATAAGGAAGAGATATTCAAATGTATGTCATTCATATTTTGTTTGATAGTAAACTCAATGATTAAAGCTTAGGGAAATTGTATGTCATATCTTGTTTTGTTCTAGATCTAGGTGGATGTAGGGAGATCATTTTATGTTAGCATTCACCGATTTATCCAATAACATCCTTCCCATGAACTTTGCTCCCATTCTGCATTTGGTTCAACATAATATCATTTTCCTGTTCCTGTTGAGGATATTTCAAGTGCAACAACTATTTAGGATCTTTCCAGTGCTTTTGTGCTTGTTGTTGCAGTAGATGAAGAAACAAAGAATAAGAAAATGGAAAACAACAAATTGCATGCATATTATGATCTTCACTAACTCATTGTTCAAGTGTCCTTTTACATTTTGATTGGTTCCATTGTTTTTATTCAGGTGTCCTTTCACATCTTGACGGGTTCCATTTTTTAATTTTTTGTCATCATTAATTGTATGCAGTAGCTACTACTCAATACTTCCTTTAGACTTAGCTTGTTGATAACATTGTTTTCCTTTCCTTTTCCTTATTAGCAAGTTCTGCTTTCTTCTCCAAAGATGATGTGAAAAAATAAAGACTGTGGTTCTTCAAAGGGCCTCTTGGTTGCAGACATGGAAACAAGGAAAGTAAGTTTTTTTCTATGAATTCATTTCATAATACTTACAAAAACAAATTTCTTTTTTTCTGTGAATTCATTTCATAAGACATAAAAA
Organism: Picea engelmannii; assembly: GCA_009831015.1. NCBI lineage: Eukaryota > Viridiplantae > Streptophyta > Pinopsida > Pinales > Pinaceae > Picea > Picea engelmannii. The sequence goes on along the minus strand of ML786770.1, from coordinate 93,771 downwards.
AACAAATTTATTTTCTTCCAAAAAAAAAAATTCAAAGGAATAGCTATAGATTGCTTTATAGCATGTTCATCTCAACTGGATTGGTAGCACCTTAATCTTGTGAGGGCATGTTGAAAATGTACTATGACTTACCTTACCTGATACAATAGAAAATCCCCTCTTCTGTGCTCCTCCTTGAACCTTGACTTTATTGTATGTTGGGATTTTGTTTTTACAAGTGAGTTGCACAACTAGAATATAGGTTCTTGGCCTATGTAGATGTTGCGCCCCTCCTTGAACCCTTACTTTCTTGTCCCCATCCCTACTAGTTGTACATTGGGATTTTTTTTTATAAGCGATTCGTACATCTATAATATAGGTTCTTAACCTATGTAGATGTCAGGATACCTCCTATTCCAACTGTTTACATTGATCCACCAACAACGGGTCGATATGGATACTCAGTAATTCGTGGACCTGTAACCAAATAAATGGATGCTCTTTTCCGCTACCTTATTCGCTTCTTATGAAACTCTTTCAGTTGGTGCTGGTAGTTCCATGTCAAATGCAATAGCTGCTATGTATGGTGGTCCCGGATAAGCCCTATATGACAAACTTATTTCCATATACGAGCTCTCGTAGATGGGAGAATTTATCTCACCGTCTTGACCCCCATAGTGCATAACAGGTCCTTAAATTCAGAACACCATGAACACCACCACCTTTATATCTTCTTTCTTCTTGGTCTCCACGCCCAACGGTCTACAGAATATAAGAAAATACATAGAACAATTATATTCTTTGGTGATTCAACAAATAAGAGAATACATGGTATGATATGAAAACATGAAGCTCGCTCATTCTTACTTGACACTGTGTTCATAACGAGAGAGAATATTGATATTTGTGATTTCAGTGAGAGAATTGGTAGGAATTCCTTTGTTGGGATCTTGAACACGGGTTTTCTTCAGAGCCAAAGTTGGCATAACATGTGAAAAATTTTGTTCCAATTCCAGCGCATTTTCTAGTCCCAGATCGATATCTGGATTCAGTATATTGGGAACTAATTGACTGATGGTCTTAGACTTATTTCACAAGATTTCAAATCTGAAAAAATCACATAGGAAAAGCTCCTTCTGTCTAGCTCATAATCTTACAAACCTAAATAAAATTAAACCTGCTTCAAGTCAAAATTCCTAGTCAAAGAAATGGCAGTCAATTCAACTACCTAGTCAAGAAATGACAACCTCGCCCTCGGGGCATGGACTTCCTGCTCTGCAGATCGTCTTCTTATTCAATAACACGATTTGGAATAATGTGTGTATTTCCTTGAGTCTTTATTTCCAATGAAACTATCTTATATGATTTTACTAATGGTTATCTTGTATGGTTTGATTAATGGATGACTCATACATGTATTAAATTAATTGTCATTTCCTTTTTATGGTTCAAATAATGGCCATCCCATTCATTTCATGGTAATTGAGTGACATTAAGGTAGAGAATAACATGGATATTGTCTAATAAAACCATATGTTTTGGCTTCAAATGATATATTTTTCCATCGATAGAGACGCGTGATTTTGTCACTTAATTCCATTGGTTTGGGTGGGGTTGCAGTAATTGGTTTTCTCTCTACTTATTGAAATCTCAAGATTAAGATCGTTGGAAGTGATATCACTTTTTTTCCAACAGAAAATTACTCTTTATATTATATATATAATTGTGTACACATGGCAAAAATACTTAGCCAGCATATATCAACCTAAAAAAAAACAGTACTTGACAGAAGATAAAAACTAGTGTCCAAATTAGCTTGCAGGATGAGGTGTAGAGTGAGCATCCCTATACCAGAGTAATCTGCAAATTTCCACTAAACAACTTACCAAAAGTATGACCAAAAATTCTGCTGACACCATTCTCTATGGTTTGGTAGGCTACTATATGAAAAAAGTACTTGCGAATACAGATTCAGAAATAGAGGAGGACCCTCGGTTCCTTCTATCCATTGGTTGTAATATATTTTCCCCTCCTGCATCTGGATATCCTTCTTTGATAGAAAGTCAGCCTCATTATTTTGTTCCTGATAAATATGAGAGAAATTGATAGTATCGAAAGACTTTGTGAGCTCTTTAATTCTATCCTTCCATCTCACTAAGGAAAATACCTACAGTTTCCCTCTGTTGTTCAACCAGTCAATAACTATTTTAGATTCTCCAAAAACTTGAAGGACATAAATATTTAACTGAACTACCAAGTTAAGTGTAGCCTAAACACCTAGTGGTTCTGCCCTAGTGTTGGTACTTGGGCCACATTTGAAAGTCCATTTGTAAACAATTTTATCATTTCACCTTATCACTCCACTTGCCCCATTTTGTAGTCCATTTGAGAGAATTGCTCCATCAAACCAACCAATTGTTGTCAACCCTTGAAGAGGTATCTAGGTAGTTATGGATATGGCCACTTTCTGAGAGCTAGAACAGTTATCAACTTTCCCTAAAGTTTTGAAAACCATTGTAGAGATAGAGGGGTTTCCATTTTCAAAAAAATTCTTATTGTGTTCAAGCCGAATGTACCAAATAACAAGAGGTGAAAGAGTAGTATATTTTCACTCATTTTTTACCCAGCTAGCATAGAAAGAAGTTAATGAATTTCCTTCCCAATCTTATTTGATATTAATCCCCATTTTGATCATATGCCATACTTGTTGCGTAAAATAACACTTGAGAAACATATGTAACACTGACTCTGTTTCCTTTAAACATAGATAGAAGATACTTGGACCTTCCCAACCCTTTCATTGCAGATTATCCCATGTAAGGATTTTTTTTTCCGCAGTTAACCAAGTGAAGAGTCGAATTTTTAGGGCTATGTCTGAGGACCACAAACCTCTCCTCCAACCAACAATAGAATGTTGCCATAATTTTTTTGTTATGTCACTATAAACATTTTTGTCTATAAGAATACCTGATTTATCTCCTCTCGACCACTTTAGCTCATCTTCTTTATTCTATAGCTAAACCCTCAAACCTGTTAAGGCCCTACAATAGAAGTCCCATTCATTTTCCAAATATCTAGTGAGTCCAAGCTCCAGACTATTTACCCAATGATCTGTTATGATCCATGGCCTGTTAGTACCTTTGGCCTAATAGAGATAATTAATATTTTTATGCTTTAAAACTATTAAGAGCTCTCCAGAGAGAAAAGAGGAGTTCCCCATACCCAAAATTAAGTATTTTTCTATTAAAATTGAATGTCCAGACCCAGGACTATATCTCAACCAATGTGTGATCATATGTAAATACTTTAATAGATCTTTCTAAGTCTGATAAGAAAGGTTCGTTCTATTGGTGGTCCTTCTGAACCAAGTAGAGACATAGACATATGAGAGATATTTATCTTTGATAACCTTATGCCAAATACCATCCTTTGTCAACACTCGCTACAACAAATTTGATGACAAAGCTCTATTAAAAAGAAATATGTTTCTTAAGCCCCAACCACCTAGGAGATTTGATTTGGCAATAATTTCCCAGCTACACAGGTGTAAATGTTGATTTTTGCTTCTTCCTGACCAGAGAAAGTCGAAAATTAAGCTTCTAATTTTATTTAGTACAGATGTCGAAATGACAACCAGTGACATCCAATAATTTTTTTGGCTTTCAAGAACAACTTTGATAAGAATGTAACAACCTGCAAGAGATAGCCATATGTTGCAACAATGACCGATCCTTTTTTGAACTTTTCTATTTACCATCTCCAATCAACAACCTTGTACAATTTGTCTTTTAGATAGTAACCGAGATATCTGAAGCCTTCCAAAAGTTCAACAAAATTATAGGGAAAGGCTTCTTTAAAATTTTCTAAAATCTCCCCTTGAATTCCAGAAAAATGAAAGGTAGACTTTTTCATATTTACCCTCATAACCGAAGAACTACAAAATACTTTTAGGAGGTCATTTATCTCCTTCCATTCCTGAATAGAGTATTTTTTCATGATACAGACATTGTCCAAAAATAAAATATGAAGTATCTTAATAATCCTGGAGACCTTCACCCCTGATATCCTCCCTTCATCCTATCCTTTCTTTAACAGAAGACTAAGTCCTTCCATTACAAAAATGAACAACAACGAAGAAAGTGGGAAACCTTGGCACAGACCTCTACCACTCTGAAAAAATGGAGAAGTCTCCCATTTATTAGAACTGCAAACTGAGCACTGATCACACAGCTCAGAATCCATTTGGTAGGTTGAAGGCTAAAACCTGATTGGAGAAGGATCATTCTTTAAAAGTCCCAATTAATACAGTCATAGGATTTCTTTAGTTCTAGCTTGAATATTAATGCCTTCAGTTTTTTTCCTTAATACTATGCAAACATTCTTGTGCCATGCTAATGGCATCTAGGATCTGTCTACCTTTTAAAAACCCCAATTGTTCTCCCAACAGAGTTCTTGATAGAATAGGTTTTAATCTATTTGCAATAATCTTTGATATAAGTTTATAACACAGGTTACAAAGAGCTATAGGTATATAGTAACCAAAAATAGAAGGCTTATTTACTTTTGGAATTAGGGCCAGAAAGGTCGAATTTAAAGAGCTTATCACCTCTCCCCGCTTTATAGAATCCTCCACTACTTCTAGGAAATCATCCCCAACCAAGTCAAAAAATTGAGAGAAGAATTCAACTGTCCAACCGTCAGGCCTAGGGATTTTGTCTTTTGCAAATAGCTTGAGAACTTCCCATAATTACTTCTTTGTAAAGGGTCTATCAAGAAGTAAGGAATCCTCCTTGGTAACTAATAAGGGATAAAGTCTGGCTGTGTAGACTTGATCAACAATATTGGAGTGCTCAACTTCCTCAAAAAAAATTAAAGTCTCTGGTTGCTTCTTTTTTAATGGATTCTTGTCCGGAATGGGTCTGCCCATTCTCATCCAAAATTTCCTAGATGTGTTTTCTATTCCTTCTAGAACTTGCAAAGTGATGAAAATATTTTGTATTTTGATCTCCACTTTTTATCCAAATGG
>ML786770.1:56835-79632 GCA_009831015.1 Picea engelmannii | reverse complement strand
AAGGATCTCAGTGCTTCAAATTTCATTTTGGGCATGGAAATTAAAAGAGATCGGAAAAAGAGGAAACTCTGGTTAAATCAAAGAAGATATGTCGAGACAATATTGCATAGGTTTAATATGCAGGAATGTAAACCGGTCAAGGTTCCTATTCCTATTGGTGTAAAGTTATTTGTCGATCAGTGTCCCAAGACACATGAAGAGAAGGAGGACATGTCTTGTGTTCCATATGTGAGTGCAGTTCCATATGTATGCAATGGTTTGTACTAGACCGGACATTGCACATGAAATGGGAGTTTTGAACAGGTATATGTCAAAACCAGGGAAGGAGCATTGGACAACAATAAAAAGGGTTTTCAAGTATTTGTGTGGCACTGCTAGCTATGGATTGTGTTACCAAGGAAGACCGGGATTGGATAGAGTGGTGGATATACATGGATTTGTGGATGAAGACTAGTCTGGAAATCTGGATCGTAGGAGATCTACAAGTGGGTATGTGTTTAACCTGTTTGGAGGAGAAATAAGTTGGATGAGCAAAAGACAGGTTGTAGTGGCACTTTCAACTACAGAAGCTGAATACATGGTAGCCACTCATGCAAGTAAGGAAGCATTATGGTTACAAATATTTTGTTTAGGTATTAGGTTGGTACAACAAGCTGTAAGGATAGATTGTGACAATCAGAGTGCAATTTTTCTGGTGAAGAACCCGACTTATAATTCAAAGACAAAGCATATTGATATTCAATATCACTTTGTGAGAGACATGGTTGAAGAAAAAGAAATTATTGTTGATGAAGGTGGACACTTTGAATAATGTTTCAAATTCATTAACAAAATCTATGAGCACTAAGAAGTTATCTTTGTGTAGAGGATCCATGGACATTGTTGCCGTGGATTGTTGACTATGTAACTCTGTAACCCCCTGTATGAAAAGAAAACAACAAGTGGGAGAATGTTGGGTATGTGCTATATTATTTGCATGAGTAGTAGTGTCTGTGTTGCACTGGGCGTGCAGGGGGGTTTGAGGGGGGGGTGTTATCCCCTCGCATGGGGTTCTGGGGGCAGTGCCCTTGAGAAAAAAAAACTTGCCTCGGGAAACATGTCAAATATTTAAGTGGTTTTTCGACACATAGTTTTTTTCCAATGGTTTTCTATTTCCAGTTAAGGAATTAGGGTTGTTGACTAATCCAGGTCATTGGGTTAGGGTTTTGGATGTCGTTGGCTCCTATATGTTTATTGTGTTGTAAACAATGTATCATGATGAATGAATATAGAATATGTTGGTTTTCCCAGTTTGGGTTTCCAAGGGAAAAATCTTTGTGTAATGTTTGTATTTTCCATTGTATCTTTTCTGTTCTTTTACTGAAAATTTGTTTGCAGTAAATATTGTACAAGGTTAAAATCTACAATTATGAAATCAATGATTTTGAAATCAACCATGTTAGATAATAATATTGCTTTGATAATTAATCGAATCAAGATGGATATTAATAGCCTCAACATGGTTTCAAACTTTCAGGTCCTCATAGAATTTAATTCTCAAGACTATTCTTTAGCTAATGAGGCCACCTCTCTAAACCAAGGAACCTTGAGGAAAAATCTGGGTGATTTCAATGCATAATCCCCTAAGTCTCTAAGGTTTATGAACTCAAGCCACATTTCATCTTCATTAATTACCACATGTCCCAACATCACTCATATCAGTCCTTAAGCATGGTGATGGGATCTGAAAGGATGCAACCCCATCTCATTCGTATTGTTGGAACTAACATGTATCCTCTCTATTGAATTTCTCACTATAGCATATTGTTGGCGAGGTGGGATAATGAAGCAGTCTAGGGTAGGAATTTGTAGTGGCTCTTGGAGTATCATCAACCAACTTGGAACTCATCTAGTAAGATTTTATTGTGTTCTTTGGTTGGATTATTGGAAATTTGGTATGCAGGATACAACATTTGGGTGTTTCGAGTGGATAATTATCAGGGTGCTCTGATTTTTGGATTTTTTTTGGGTTATTGTTCTTGGAATTTTTCATTGGGTCTTGGCTTTAGATTAGAGGGTGGTTTTGATGCATCGCTTTCTTCTAGTTACTCTTTCTTTGTTGTTTCTTGGTATTCATATTTATGGCTCCTTTCAGTTTCACATGTAATCATTTTTTGTCACTCTATGCTCTGGTTTTTAAATGTCTAGGATATGACTTTCTAGTTTTATTTGGGCTTGTATGTGTTGGCCTTTTTAAATATGGTTTTAAAATTTTCTGGAAATATAGTGTTCTAATAGTATAACTGTTTGGTTTGTGGAGAAGGGGGCCATTTCTATGTGTTAAATATAGGTCTCTCCCTAAACAAATTGGTTCCAAAGTTGGCATAACATGTGAAAAATTTTGTTCCAATTCCAGCACCTTTTCTAGTCCCAGATCGAGATTTGGATTCAGTATATTGGGAACTAATTGACCGATGGTCTTACACTTATTTCACAAGAGTTCAAATATGCAAAACTCACATAGGAAAATCTCCTTCTGTCTGGCTCATAATCTTACAAACCTCAATAAAATTAAACCTACTTCAAGTCAAAATTCCTAGTCAAAGCAATGGAAGTCAATTCAACTACGTAGTCACAAGAAATGACAACCCCACCCTCGGGGCATGGACTTGTTGCTTTGCATCTCATATTCTTGTTCAATAACATGATTTGGAATAATGTGTGGATTTTCTTGAGTCTTTATTTCCAACGGAACTATCTTATATGATTTTACTAATGGTTATCTTGTATGGTTTGATTAATGGTTGACTCATACATGTGTTAAATTAATTTCCATTTCCTTTATATGGTTCAAATAATGGCCATACCATTTAGTTCATGGTAATCAAGTAGCATTAAGGTAGCGAATAACATGGATATTGTCTAATAAAACCATACGTTTTCACTTCAAATGATATATTTTTCCATTGATAGAGACGCATGATTTTGCCGCTTAATTCCATTGGTTTGGGTGGGGTTGTAGTAATTGGTTTTCTCTCTACTTACTGAAATCTCAAGATTTAGATCGTTGGAAGTGATATCATTTTTTTTTCCAACAGAAAATTACTCTTTATATTATATATATAAAATACTTAGCCAGCATAAATCAACCTAAAAAAAAACAACACTTGACAGAAGATAAAAACTAGTGTCCAAATCAGCTTGCAGGATGAGGTGTAGAGTGAGCATCCCTATATCAAAGTAATCTGAAAATTTCCACTAAACAACTTACCAAAAGTGTGACCAAAATTTCAGTTGACACCATTTTCTATGGTTTTGTAGGCTACTATATGAAAAAAGTACTTGCTAATACAGATTCAGAAATAGAGGAGGACCCTCGATTCCTTCTATCCATTGGTTGGAATATATTTTCCCCTCCTGCCTCCTTATTTTGTTCCCAATAAATATGAGAGAAATTGATAGTATTGAAGGACTTTGTCAGCTCTTTAATTCTGTCCTTCCATCTCACTAAGGAAAATACCTATAGTTTCCCTCTGTTGTTCAACCAGTCAATAACTATTTTAGAGTCTCCAAAAACTTGAAGGACATCAATATTTAACCGAACTACCAAGCTAAGTGTAGCCCAAACACCCAATAGTTTTTCCCTAGTGTTGGTACCTGGGCCACATTTGAAAGTCCATTTGTAAACAATTTTATCATTTAACCTTATCACTCCATCTACCCCATTCTGTAGTCCATTTGAGAGTGTTGCTCCATCAAACTAGCCAACTGTTGTCAACCCTTGAAGAGGTATTTGGATAGTTCTGGATATGGCCACTTTCTGAGAGTCGGAACAGTTATCAACTTTCCATAAAGTTTTGAAAACCACTAAAGAGATAGAGGGGTTTCCATTTTCAAAAAGTTTCTTATTGCGTTCAAGCCAAATGTAGAAAATAACAAGAGGTGGAAGAGTAGTATATTTTTGCTCCTTTTTTACCCAGCTATCATAGAAAGAAGTTAATGAATTTCCTTCCCAGTCTTCTTTTATATTAAGCCCTATTTTTATCTTATGCCAGACTTGTTGCATAAAATAACACTTGACTAACAGATGTAACACTGACTCTGTTTCCTTTGAACATAGATAGCATATACTTGGACCTTCCCAACCCTTTCATTGTCGATTATCCCATGTAAGGATTTTCTTTTCCGCAGTTAACCAAGTGAAGAGTTGAATTTTTAGGGCTATGTCCCAGGACCACAAGCCTCTCCTCCAACCAACAATAGAATGATGCCATAATTTTTCTATTATGGCACTATAAACATTTTTGGCTATAAGAATACATGATTTATCTCCTCCCAACCACTTTATCTCATCTTCCTTATTATGTAGCTAAACCCCTGAATCTGTTAAGGCCCTCCAATATAAGTCCCATGCATTTTCCAAATATCCAGTGAGTCCAAGCTCCAGACTATTTACCCAATGATCCACTATGATCCCTAGCCTGTTAGTACCTTTGGCCTAATAGAGATAATTAATATTTTTATCCTTTAAAATTGTTAAGAGCTCTCCAGAGAGCAAAGAGGAGTTCCCCATACCCAGAATTAAGTCTTTGCCTATTAAAATTGAATGTCCAGACCCAGAACTCCAGCTCAACCAATGTGTGATCAGATGTAAAGACTTTAATATATTTTTCCAAGTCTAAGAAGCAAGGTTCATTCTATTGGTGGTCCTTCTGAACCAAGCAGAGACATAGACATATGGGATATATTTGGCTTTGATAACCTTATGCCAAATACCATCCTTCGTCAACACTTGCCACAACAAATTTGCTGCCAAATATCTATTAAATGGAAATATGTTTATTAAGCCCCAACCACCTAGGAGCTTTGGTTTGGCAATAATTTCCCAGCTACACAAGTGTAAATGTTGATTTTTTCTATTTCCTAACCAGAGAAAGTTGAAAATTAATCTTCTAATTTTAGTTAGTACAAATGTCGAAATGATAGCCAATGACATCCAATAAACTTGTTGGCTTTCAAGAACAACTTTGATAAGAATGTAACAGCCTCGAAGAGATGGCCATATGTTGCACCAATGACCGATCCTTTTTTTGAACTTTTCTATTAACCATCTCCAATCAACAACCTTGTACATTTCATCTTTTAGATAGTAACTGAGATATTTGAAGCCTTTCGAAAGTTCAATAAAATTATAGGGAAAGGCTTCTTTAAAATTTTCTAAAATCTCCCCTTGAATTCCAGAAAAATGAAAAGTGGACTTTGTCATATTTACCCTCATAACTGAAGCATTGCAAAATACTTTTAGGAGTTCATTTATCTCCTCCCATTCCCGAATAGAGTCTTTTGTCATGATAAGTACATCGTCCACAAAAAAAAATATGAAGCATCTTAATAATCATGGAGACCTTCACCCCCGATAGCTTCCCTTCATCCTATCCTTTCTTTAACAACAGACTAAGTCCTTCCATTACAAAAATGAACAACAACAAAGAAAGTGGGAAATCTTGGCACATACCTATGCCACTCTAAAAAAATGGAGAAGTCTCCCCATTTATTAGAACTGCAAACTGAGCATTGATCACACAGCTCATAATCCATTTGGTAGTTTGAAGGCTAAAACCTTTTTGGAGAAGGATCATTCTTAAAAAGTCCCAATTAATACAGTCGTAGGATTTCTTTAGGTCCAACTTCAATATTAATGCCTTCAATTTTTTTTCCTTAATACTATACAAACATTCATGTGCCATGCCAATGGCATTCAGGATCTGTCTACCTTTTAAAAACCCCAATTGTTCTCCCGATAGAGTTCTTGATAGAATATGTTTTAATCTATTTGCAAGATTTGATATAAGTTTATAACACAGGTTACAAAGAGCTATAGGTCTATAGTCACCAAGGGTAGAAGGCTTATTTACTTTTGGAATTAGGGCTAGAAAGGTCGAATTTAAAGAGCTTATTAACTCTACCCACTTTATAGAATTGTCCACTAATTCCCGCAAATCATCCCTGACCAAGTCAAAAAATTGAGAGAAGAATTCAACCGTCTAGCCATCAAGCCCAGGGATTTTGTATTTTGCAAATAACTTGAGAACTTCCCATAATTCCTTCTTTGTAAAGGGTCTATCAAGAAGTAAGGAATCCTCCTCGGTAACTACTATGGGATAAAATTTGGCTATGTAGACTTGATCAATGATACTAGAGTGTTCAACTTCCTCAAAAAAACTTTTAAAGTGTCTTGTTTCCTCTTTTTTAATGGCTTCTTTTCTGGAATGGGTCTACCCATTCTCATCCAAAATTTCCCAGATGTGTTTTCTATTCCTTCTAGAACTTGCAAAGTGATGAAAATATTTTGTATTTTGATCTCCACTTTTTATCGAAATGGCTATGCTCCGTTGTCTCCATAATTCTTCTTCAGATAGAAGAAATTTATTTCTCTCTTCCTCTAAAATCTTTATGTGGTCGACCATAACTCGACTCTTCATCTCCCCCGTAGCCTCCTGATATGTGTCTTGTAGTTTCTCCTCCAACTGTTCTAATCTTATTAGCTTTTGATTTCTTTGTTATTTTGCCCAGGATTTGATGTGTTTCTTTAAAACTCTCAATTTCCACACAAGTCCTCTCTGAACCCCAGGTTATGTCCCAAAATGTTGATCAGTCCAAACTTCCTTCACAATAGATGTAAAGTATTCGTCCTTCATCCACATAGAATTTAATTTAAAAGGATAGGTTTTCGGATATAAATTACTTTCAATTTGCAAAAAGACAGGAGCGTGGTCTGATTGATATGGATATGCCACCCAGGACCTAAATCTTATAGAACCATTTATGAGATCTTCTGACATATAAACCTAGTCCAATCTTTTTAAGATACTGTCATCTCCAGATTTACCATTCCGCCAAGTTGGGACTAAAATATCCGAGATTACATCCACGAGTCGATTATCCTAAAATAACTCTTTGAAGTACCCAACCAACTAGTCCAACTATGTCGAAGCTCCCCAAACCTTACCAGCACTAACGGTGAAGTTTAAATCCTTAGCTACGACCAATTTTTCGTGTTCCAACATACCCCTATAAGCGTAAAATAATTTTTTGTCACTGCAAGGGCCATCAAAATTTAAAAGGGAGAGCGGATTTTTGTTCTCCAAACAAGTATCTTTCAGGAAAATTCCACCATAACAAAGATAAGGATCTAGCATAAATTTATTTGGGTCCCAAGTCACTAAAAGTCCCCGATAATTTCCAACCGAGCTTATAGCACATGTTAACCATTAGGGACAAAAAGTGTTCATAAAAAACCTCACCTTCTTTTCATCCACCAGTGTTTCTTGTAGAAAGATGGTATCTGGAGAAAATCTAAACAGTAGTCTGTGCATGGAGGTAGCTTTCAGTGTCCCCCCCCCCCACCCCTCTGATATTTAGGGAGAGAAAGATCATGTTTTATCCCTGGCTAGGGCTTTCATGCCTCTAAGCACCCCATTATTAGTGAAAGTGGAAATATGTGTAAGAGGAGTTTAAGCAAGAGAGACTGCTTTTTTACATGCACTCTGAGTTTTTATGAGAGATATTTCAAAACCCAATCCCTTCGACCAAGTAAATTATTTTCCATAGCCCTCCCCAGTATTTTCCACAGGACCCAAATCTCCCACAGGGTCCAATCTTTGGAATTCATTCCTCCCCTGGAAGGTTGGTAAAAGGATAGGAGAAAGAGACTCTCTGTAGGAAGGGACCAGTGAATCTAGAACCAATCCAATGGAGATTTCACCAAGTTCTGATTCCCTAAAACTAGGTAATATAATAGAATTCCCCTCCGACTCAGTAAACACACCAACATCTCCCCTCAAATTTTACGCTGGATTTGAAAAGGTTGCAACAGGAGAGGGACAGACCTCCCGAGTGTCACTTGGAGAAACTACTTCTCCCAGAGGATCCAGGACCTCAGTGTTAGTATTACAAGGAAATCCCCCCTCAACAGGGAATGTTATATTTTTAGAAAAACACTTATTACCCTCCTGAACTGACACCTTGTCAATAGAAAAAACAAGCGAACAACCTGGGCCTAATTCAAAAGAATCCACTTATGGTGATACTTCTCTTGCCAACTTCCCGAGCATTGTTTCTTTCGACTCCTCCTCCTCAAAGTAACGTTGACAGTCCTTTTTCAAGTGGCCTGTCCTTTGGCAGAAAGAGCACCTAAACGGGATGCCAAGGTAGTCCAAGTTTTGGCTCAAATTGCTTCCCTGCCAATCTATCTCTATGGACTCCAACAAACTAGAATGGATATCCAGTTCAACCAAAATCTTACCCATTCTTCTATCAGGAGCAAGTAGTGATAGTTTGTTAACTTTAATGAAGTGGCCTAGTACATTTCCTATGGCCTCCAGAGCCTTTGTGTTCCAAAAATGCATTGGCAAACTAGGTAACAAGACCCAGAGGTGGCAGAACCAAAAATAATCTTGAATCGGGTCGAAGCTTACCCGCCAACGCTTTAACATCAGGATGCAACCATCAATAACCCAGAGCTTGTCCAGGATAATGTGGGTATCTTATGTGCTTTTGAAACAGAAACCAAACCAACCTATCGTCATAAATATGACCTCTGGTGTGGACCCCAAAAGTGGAAACCAAGTGGACTGAACCCAAGAAGGAATGGAAGTTCTTCACAATGAGTAGTAGGATAGACGTCCCACCAAATCACACAGTGCCAAACTTACCGAATCCTCCAAACCGACATCTGCTTCCAAGACCATTTTTCTCTTAGAACGATTTGGGGTCCATGGCTTCACATAGAATTTTCCTCCCCCCAGTGGTTTTCGCACAGTGCCTGTCTGTTTTTTTGTGCTAGTTGACCTCCCTAAACCTTCCCAACCACCTACACAGTTAAGTTCTGCACTCTGTCGAAAAGAAGAAATTCTTGGTAGGTTCACTAGATCACAAGGCTAAACAGGAGCTAAAACAACAGTTTTCGCTGGAGGAAGGTTTGGGGAAAGTGTCGAAATTGACAACTTCAAAATGTGATGTCCATTGAGCTTTCTAAGCTTGTCATCTGAGGCGAAAAGTCCGACTCTATTCCATAGGGCCTCGTCATCCACACCCATGAGTGCGCTAACTTTAGCATCCATATGGAATCTTCCCAGGAGAATAGCAAAGTTGCCACCTAAAACTCCACTGACAACTCTCCCACCTAAGTGATATCACTTACATAACCACAAATTTATGAATATAATTAATTCCCTATTGGCCTTTCAATTGGGAACGATGACATGTTAAAGAAAATTTTGGTCTTTCCATTTGCTTCAATGAATGCACTTGAAAATTATGATGTTAACATTCAACAGGTGTGGTTAATGCTAAATATTACTTTGGACAGTGAGTTGAGTTGTTTTGTAAAAGAAATATATACATACATTGGAGCATACACTTACCATATGTGTTTTTATTGGGTTGATTTCTACACACTTGAATAAAAGGTTATACAGAGACATGGAAAGTGTTGTGGTTGGAAATTAGTGATATAAAAAATACCCTAATCCTATAACTTTAATACAGTTTGTCAATTGAGTTTAGCTCGGGTGGTTGGGAGGAATGATTGTTATCCTCCTCATTGAGGTTCAATTATTTCAAGTGACATGTTGAGATCTTAATGAGTATGTTATTTTAATGGACTCGAGCCCTATTGTTGACCAACCTTGTGCCCTGAAGATTCTAGGGTTTACCTTGGGTACCATCCTCAAAAGGAGGGGAAGTACTCAAGGGTTTTTCCCAAGACTTTTAACCTAGAAACAATAAGCTTTTATACAGTTGTTTTCCTTGGAGGATTTTGTTCAAAGATTGTACAACAATTACTCATAGCTCTTGCTGGCCATCAAAATTTTGACTAGTGTTGATAACATTAGGGATTGATGGATCGATAAGACAAGATAATGTTGTTCTTATTCGTAGTCCTTTTAACATGTAGTAGTTATTCTTGTAGAAAGGTTGGATGTATCCATTCAATGGAATAGAGAGATAATGGTTTTCTATTCAATTTTTCACTGAGAATAGAAGTATTAAGAGCCATTTTAAAGATATATACCATAGAGACAAACATCATAGAAACAAATTAGAGTCATATTTATTATTGACATTGTTAGCTAGTTGTTGTGTGTAGGCTACACGAAGGACACAAATCTCTATACAAGACTGAGAACATAGGTTAGAAGTTAATTTATGCAGAGGATCTGTGTTGGTGAAGCTAGTGAGATATAAGTCCCTTGTTTACGGATCATCGGTACTACCTTCAATGTTTTTGTCCTATAATATGGCTTTACTATCATCCCAACAAGCTATGTCTTTACCTTTTCTATTGATTGTTCTACTAATGTTGTCGATTGTGCTATTGGATAGGTTACTAGGTATGCTATTGATTCCAGGTATTGAACTACTTAAGAAACAAAATAAACAACTTATTCTACTGATATTGCTTAAACAACTGACTCTACATCTACTAGTGTTGG
The DNA here is from genome assembly GCA_009831015.1 of Picea engelmannii. Taxonomy (NCBI): domain Eukaryota; kingdom Viridiplantae; phylum Streptophyta; class Pinopsida; order Pinales; family Pinaceae; genus Picea; species Picea engelmannii. The sequence continues at coordinate 69,157 of ML786770.1, read as the reverse complement.
GTCTACAACTTAGTAAATTGCTTCTACATCTACTTTTTCCTATGCTTCTAGTGTTGGATAAACCTCACTTATTAATCTTCTTCTTCAACTACTCAATCACATGGTTCAACTTATATGTCAATTACCAACCTTTCAACAAGTAATCCTAACCCTTCAAATAGTTCTTCAACAATTCCAATTGCAGATAACTTGTTTGTCAATTTCTTCATTGAATCTCCAAACCTTTTATTAAATTTAAGTGATCTCATCTTATTTTTCTTCTTAGAATGTAATGAAATAAGAGAAAAATTTTAAGCCCCAAACCTTTTATTGAATTTAAGTGATCTCATCTTATTTTTCTTCTTAAGAGGTAATGCAATATGAAAAAAATGTTAGGGTAGAATAATTTCAAATAAAATACAAGTGATGTCATACTTTAAACCCCTTGTTCTTAAATTAAAAATAATAATAATAAAATAAAATAAACATATGTGGAAAATTTCGTTTCTCAATACTAATACAACAATAGAAATATAAATGCATCAACTTCCTTTTTATCTTAAAATTATCTTATATGTTTTTTGATAATATGTTTATTAGCTATCAAGCATATTCAAATGAATTAGAATCGAATTGACCGACCATCAAACTCAATCTTGTTATCTCCAAAATCTCTTATATGTTCTTTGATATTATTTTCACTATCCATCAACCATAATGAAATGAATTAAAATGAAATAGACCGACGATTGAACCTAGAACTAGAATGAAATAGACCGACGATTGAACCTAGAACTAGAATCAAATAGACCAACCATCTAACTCAATATTTTTTATATTAAAAATATCTTATATATTCTTTAATATATGTCTATTATCCATCAACCATGATGAAAGGAATTAAAATGGATTCAAATAGACCAACCATCTAACTCTGTTTTTTATATTAAAAATATCTTATATATTAACTCTGTTTTTTATATTAAAAATATCTTATATATTCTTTAATATATGTTTATTATCCATCGAATTAAAATGGAATAAACCAACAATTTAACTAATGTATTGGACTAACGTAGAAAAAACATGTCCATGACAACGTAAATATGTTATTATGAAAGCATGATGTGTTTTTAGGTGCCATCTCTCTTTAATTCAATGATAAATCAATAATGCTTTAGTTGATGAAAGGAATTAAAATGGAATAAACCAACTAATGTATTGGACTAATGTAGAAAAAACATGTCCATGACAACATAAATATGTTATTATGAAAGCATAATGTGTTTTTAGGTTCCATCTCTCTTTAATTCAATGATAAATCAATAATCCTTTAACAAATTAAACATGGTAGGTGTGGGGATCATAGTAGATTCTAAAGGAAAACTGGAAACAACTTTTTCTTAGGGTATAAGAATATTCATAAACAATCAATTTGAGGCCTATGCCCTTTCTAAGGTCTTCTTCTCACAAAGGAATCTGATATAAAAATTTTGATTGTTATATGAGACTTGAGTGCCATTATGAAATCAATGTTAGATAATAAGATTGTTTTGATAATTAATTGAATTAAGATGGACATTAATAGCCCGAACATGGTTTCAAACTTTCAAGTATTCAGAGAATTTAATTCTTAAGACGATTCTTTAGCTAATAAAGCCACCTCTCTAAACCAAGGAACCTTGAGAAAAAATCTGGGGTGATTTCAATGCATAATCCCCTAAGTCTCTAAGGTTTATGAACTCAAGCCACATTTCATCTTCAGTAATTACCACATGTCCCAACATCACTCATATCAGTCCTTAAGCATGGTGATGGGATCTGAAAGGATGCAACCGCATCTCATTCGCATGTTGGAATTAACATGTATCCTCTCGATTGAATTTCTCACTATAGCATATTATTGGCGAGGTGGGATAATGAAGCAGTCTAGGGTAGGAATTTGCAGTGGCTCTTGGAGTATCATCAACCAACTTGGAACTCATCTAGTAAGAGTTTCTTGTGCTCTTTGGTTGGTTTATTGGAAATTTGGTATGCAGGATACAACATTTGGGTGTTCCGAGTGGATAATTATCAGGGTGCTCTGATTTTTGGAATTTGTTTGGGTTATTGTTCTTGAAATTTTTCATTGGGTCTTGGCTTTATATTAGAGGGTGGTTTTGATGCATCGCTTTCTTCTAGTTACTCTTTCTTTGTTCTTTCTTGGTATTCATCTTTATGGCTCCCTAAGTTTCACATGTACTCATTTTTTGTCACTCTATGCTCTGGTTTTTAAATGTCTAGGATGTGACTTTCTAGTTTTATTTGGGCTTGTATGTGTTAGCCTTTTTAAATATGGTTTTAATATTTTCTGGAAATATAGTGTTCTAATAGGATTAGTGTTTGGTTTGTGGAGAAGGGGGTCATTTCTATGTGTTAAATATAGGTCTCTCGCTAAACAAATTGGTTCCAATTTGACTCTGTGATCTTTAGCTACCTATGTTCTAGGTTTATAAATTATGGATTACAAGGAAGCATAAGAGATTTGAAGGGTTCTTCGAAGGCATGAAGAGTCTATTCAATGCAATAGAACCTCTCTTTTCTCGGTGACCTCTAAGATTCATGAAAATGAACACCAATGCACTTCTCAAAATGAAACAATCATGAATATCTTAATCAAACAAAAGAAAAAAATTGATGTCTTGGAAGAAGAATGTAATATGTTAAGGAACATAGCCATCAACCTCATCAAAGATTCTCATTCTATAGCTTCAAATCATAGAATGTCAATCAACTTGCTTCAAGAAGATCCTTAGGAGGGAGAGACAATGCATCGAATGAAATATAACATGGACATTATATAATATAATTCTCTTCCTTCTAATGTAGGCCAAGAAGAAGCTAACAACCACCATGTATTTCATCAATCTTTATGTTTTTTAAAATAATTAAAATATTAAGTACCTTTTGTGAGTAGTATACCTGCAAGGATAGATGAGATGTAATAATTTTAAACCTTTATAAACTCTCTTATGTAGCTAATGAAATTTGCCTATTTTATATGAAACTTCATATCACTACTACTTGTTATTTAACTTTACTACAACTTTTTCAATATCATATTTTCCAATTTTGATCTATTAGAAAGAAAATTAAACATTATTCTTACTCCATATACATTAAATCATAAACATATTTTTAAGAGCAAGAAAGTCATTCCTAAAATCTCATGGTGGCCAAATCTTACAAAGGAAACAATTACATTCTAAAAGGTTGGGTCAAAGCAATATTTTTTGTGGGCGTTGTCAATCATAGAAGGTGAACCCTCACAATCAAAAACATATTAAAGTGATAATAAGATTAAAATGAGGGAAAACAAAGGTGAACCCTCGCAATCAAAAACATATTAAAGTGATAATAAGATTAAAAATGAGGAAAAACAAAGGTGAACCCTCCCAATCAAAATCATATTAAAGTGATAATAAGATTAAAAATGAGGAAAAACAAAGGTGAACCCTCACACAAAAGAAAAAACATATTAAAGTGGTGATAAGATTAAAAATGAGGAAAAACAATTGAATACTCTTGGCATGATTTGACAATACATCAATATTTATTCACGAGATTAAATCATTAAAAGAGCATTCAAATGAAGGTTGTCAAATCACCTTCAAAGATCCCCACTAAAATAGAAAAATAAAAACAAAGCGAACTTATAGGTGAGTGGAAAGGATGATATTGAATATATTGGAGATGGAGGGAACATTTTTAATCAATTGATAATGAAATATATTTATAAAAATGGTAAAAAATATTTTTAAAATATTTATATATGTTAATATATATTAATTATGTTAATGTGTGTATTATTTTATAGTTATAAAAATTAAGTTAAATTTTTTTAATTAAATTATTTTAAAATTATTAAAAATTAAAATATTCTAAAAAAAATTACATAAAATACAAAATTTGATTACTCTTTAAATTTCATAAGAAGATTCTAAAAATTCAATCTATAAAAATAAATTAAAAAATTATACTATCATACGTACATTAAAATATGATAGTTTATTATCACGATCTCACATGCAAAAACTAATAACTTAAATATCAAATATGTGTATATATACAAACAAAATATATATATTTTTTTTGTTTTTAATAATTATTAAAAAATATTATTAGTTGTAAATAATAAAAAATTATACATTGTAAATATGTTATTAAATCATTTTATTTAAAAAAAAAAGCATTATAATTAAAAAAAATAAAATAAAAATAAAAAATAAAAACATTTCGTTAGAGTTAATCATCTTATTTTATAATAATTTTTTATTTAATTATTTTATGACAAAACTTAGCACTGAAATCCTTACTCGAATGAAGTCTCTTATCCCATAAAAAAGGATCTCATACACCAGTTTAATATCTAACTTAACCATATAAATAGAATCTCATACACCAATTTGATGTTTAACTTAACACTAACCTTAATATATATATGAAAATTATTTTTACTTTATAAACACTCAATATTAATAAACATAATATTAAATAAATTATTTTTAAATCCAGTAAAATGAATAACACGTTTGTTTAGTTTGGCCAAAAAGCAATTCTTGAAAGCTCATGGCGGCCAAATCTCTGAAAACACCAAATCTTCGTTCGGTGATGCCAACCAAATCTTCTAAAGGGTGAACCTTCGTATTCTAAAACATATTAAAGTCATAATAACATCAAAATAAATGAGAAAAAGGTGTCGGTCGATATTCTTGGGATGATTTCTACACTATAACGTGCAATATACGATTTTTAATAGAATGATAATAATTTTCATTTAATCATGATTTGTTGAAGATTTTTTCACAATTATTTGCATTATTAAATATTGAAAATTATGAATTAAAAAAAAAATCCACATTCTATACTTTAATTTTTTTTTAAATATTTTTATAATCAAATAACAATTATTAATTTATTCAATATCAATTTATTTAATAACAATTATTTACATTATTAAATATTAATTTATTAAAATTTGTAAAATTCCAAGTTTTCCATTGGAACTATCCACACTTTGTACACAACAATTATGTTCCACATAAGCTCTTAGGGTTAATTAATTGATCTTGATATCAAACGTGATACTCTCCCTTGAAATAACGGAAGTCATGGGTTTTGGGTTTGATTCTTATGGTCCTTGTGACTATGATTTATGACTACGATTTACCCTAGGATAAAATTTTAAAGATATGATAAGTGTTTTGGAGTTATTATATTTTTTTATTTATTTTAATTTTAAATTTTTTAAATTTAAAAATAAATAAATTTTAATTTAAAATAGATTTACACCAATTTTAATATTAATAAAGAAAAATAAAAATAATATATATATATATATATATATATATATATATATATATATATATATATATATATATATATATATATTACTCATACAATAATATTTCTTAAATTTAAAAATAAATTTACATCATATCAAAACATCCATTTTGCTCATATCAACTTACAAAATATACCAAATTTATATATATAAATGACATACATAATTAGAATTCCATTAAGGTTGAATACAACGAAACTAGGTAATGGGTCAAGAGTCATCATAATTATTAAAAGTTGTCTTTCAACCAAAAATAAGGAGTACCAGTGGTTGATTTCGACATCAGTTTTGCTTCATGTGGCCTCTCAACCTTAAAATTAATGTGACTAATAAAACATATCATTTTGTTTTAAAATCTAAGATGTCTAGTTATGCCAACACTTCATTTTCTCTCACATTCTTTGACCCACCACCTAATGTCATGTTAATTTTTATAACTATTGCAACCAATTTGATAGTGAAAGAAATATTTCTAATAAATCTTGATTTTTAATGAGCAAAAATAAATAAAATGTGTAAAATGTGTTTTTGGTGAAATGTGTTTTTTAAGTGTTTCTTTAGTATGCATTGCAATTTTATAATTTGGGAGTCATGATTATGTTTAAGACACAGTGATCTACAATTTATCTTCTTTTCGATATAATGACTATATTGATCAAACCAAACCAAGTATTAAGGTTAACCAAAACAAGTGAAACTATTTGTAATAAGAAAAAGAAAAACATATAAATAAATGATATTAAATAATAAAAAGCATAATAATAAATTAAAGTAAAAAGCATAATAATAAATAAATAAAAACTTGATAAAATAACTAAGAAATTATAATAAAAGATAAAGATAAAAAAGAACAGAAATTAGTAAAAAGATCAATGAAAAGCTAAATTAAGAAAGGTTAAAAGATGCATGATTAATTACTTAATGACAAGTGAAATCTATGCATGAAACTTCTTGCATGGATGGGCAAGAAGAATTATATATAATGAAGGTAGAGAAGAAAGTTTGACATCATTTGCTAGTGCAATTTGAGGGAAAGGCTTGGAAGTTGGCATAGGAAGTTGATTGAGGGCTCAAGGGCTCTCAGTCGTGATGACTGAGAGGATGGTTGGGGAGATAGTCATCCCCCACACTCTGTTAAAACATGTTGGATCAAAATTTGGAGTGTAACAGTTTGACATTCATAGCGTTGTAAGTAAGTTGATTTCTTCAACTCTTAGATAAGTTTCTCACCACTCCCTCCTTGTAAATCATGCAATCAAGTTTAATGTATCGTGATTTTTTTTTTCAGTTAATGGTTGCAAATTTCTATGTTTATTTATACATTTAGATTTACTGAAATTGAGTCATTGCAATGTCTTAACACCCGATGGGTCCATAATATCTATTTAAAAAGTATGGAGGCTCATTTGTTGATGATCAATTCTGAGAAACTTATATGTAAATTGTTTTCTTTTTGCTTTAATATATTGCCTCAAGTTGTTATGTTGACTAGAGTCATGGATTGTTTCCCTCTTTAATGGTTTTAACCAAGTAATACATTGGTGTATTGATATTTGATCTATTTGTGTGAGCAATTGCCTTAAGTTGTTCGACCTATGTAGAAATTCCATGTTTATCGAACATGGTATCAAATCCCTATGAAGACATGCCCCTATGAAGGTTTATGTTCCCCAAGATATAATGACCATTTTTATCAAATCCTTATTCAGGTGGATATCGGTGGCCACCCACCTCTTCCAGCTAGCTCACATACATCTTTCATCTTGGCAGTTACAGTTTTTATCTTCGCAATTACAGTTTTTATCTTGGCAGTTTTTTTCTATCTTTCTGGGTCCTAAACTTTTGAGGTTGTTTTGAGGCCCTAAATAACGTTTTTTGGGCCCACCACAGTCACACTAAAATTAGAGTTAGAGAACTTAGAGTGTGACAACATAATTTGTAGTCCTTGGATAGACCTTTCCAATGGTCTATCGTGCGCCTAAAACGAAGATCATATGAAAAAGTTACGACCCCGGGAAGTTGATGTACCAACTTACCCCATCGAGGCCCACACGACTTTTGGCGCTTCATCTCCTAGGGTTAAGTTTTTGGATGTCTAGGGTTTTCTATTTACTTCTTGATGTTAAAAACGCTTGGAGGCCTCATTGTAATGTGGTCAGATGAATGCACATAGCCACCACATCTCTTCTCAGAGATTAGCTACCACCATTCGAGAAAGATTGTTTTCACTCTACATTTTAAAGTTTCAGCATATTTCTGATTTAATAGAAGTTAAGTTCCAATGTATCTATGTTATTTTTCTCGGTATATCTGTGTTAATGTTTATATAGATCTGTGTTTCATTTCGTTCTGCTCATAAATTTGGATCAATGGTATCAGAGCAATCTTCTCTTCATTTGTTTCTTTGTGCATGTTCCCAATGAGGTCAGGGTATAAGCAGTTGGGACTCGAACCAGTTGAGCCTTTGCAATATCGACCTCACCGAACCTGAAGACCGCCCATGGGGGAAGAAAAGAGATCTGATGGGGTAGCAGATCCCTTTAAACTATTGCTTTAGGAATCCCTCTTGTGACAAAGGAATGAGATGATGGATAAATTTGCGCAAATCCTTCGACGACTGCCAACAGGTGACGCATCTCAAGCAGAGGCGCCACCTCCTTCAAGGTACAGATCAATTTTGATATTCCTATAGTTGAAGTTCAAATAGATGTGGATGTTGTAGACAAATGGTAAACCTTCTATAAGGGCATTTTTCTGTCCACAACTTTTCCGATAGAGAAAAGATTACATTTGCGCTCCTCAAGGCCATCCCCCATGTCAAAGATTGGTGGGAGACTTTCTATGAGAAAAAGGAGACAGGGGGATCTACATTATTTGTAGTTTCACCCACTTGGGGTTCCGTTAGGGATGTTATTAAGGAAAAATACTACCTTGTTGGAAGTTATGATGACTTATATATAAGATGGATCACACTGTAGCAAGAAAGGGACCAAATCATGCCAGAGTTCACTAATTTCTTCCATACCTTGAGAAAAAAGCTAGGTATCAAAGACTCTGAGCGACATCTAATGCTCAAGTACCATGGCAGTCTACATATATACATCCAAACATAAATGGAGTTTCTATACATTTCATCCTTGGGCGCAACCTATCGATATGTTGTCAAAATCAAGCAGAAGCTTAAATAGAAGAGACGACAGTTTGGATATGCAAACCCCTCATAGTAGAAGCAGGGAAAAGGCGACCCTAACCCGTAGAACAAAGGGTGGAGCAAGGATGGAAGCCTGAGGAAAAATAGTCCAAAATGAAAACAAACAAGGACAATGGGAAGACAAAGAAAGATATTGGGAAATGGTGTGGGTTCCATAAGAGCCCCTGGAATAACACCACTGAATTCCACTCAAAGAAGTCATTGGTGGCCGAGGTGAAAGACTTTAAATCAGATGTAGGATTTGACTCCGAGTCAGAACCAGAAAAAGAGAGACAGATCATTGATGCAGAACCCAGTGCCACCGTTGCTACCACCACCAAGGTCCAGCTTGACGAACTTGATGAACCAGAGGAAGGTGAGTGCCTCTTTCATTCATAGATGTGGGTGAAGGGTACCCCGCTACACTTCATCATTGATAGCGGTAGCTAGAAGAACCTCATCTCAGCAGATGTCATCAAGTGGTTGGCTCTGCTGACAACACCACACCCACAACCATACACCATCAGATGGATCTTCCAAGGGAGTGATCTCTGCATCATCCAATAGTGTCGCCTGGCATACGACATCAAGCCCTTCAAATATGAGGTATTGTGTGATGTCGCCCCCCTTGAAGTTTGTGATGTTATTTTGGGCCAACCTTATTTATGGAAACGTCATGTTGTATATGAGTCTAGGCCTTGTAGTGTTATTATTACTTTGGACAGGAAATTATACAGGATACTTGAGGTAGTCCCATCTACCGCCATTTCCTTGATCTCTGCCAAGAAATGGAGGTGTTGAAATATTGTAACTTCGAAGAATATTCTACTTGAGAGAGAGTTGAATAGTATTATTATATTATATTTAATTAGGCCCTATTGTGCCTTAGTAAAACTCATCCCTATTGTGCCTTGACATTTAATTGTAAATTAAGAGGGTAAAGTGACAGGTCGGCCCAGACCTAATTATAGGCTTTCCAGACCACTATTTGTAAGAGAGGTCAGTGCCTCATTTGAACACACACACACACACTCAGCTCTATAGTGCACAAGTCTTGGAGGAGAAGTTGTTGCAACTGGGGGTGACATCAAGGAGGGTTTTTGGTTCATCTCTTGGTATTTCTTGGTTAATTGGTGTGCTACTCTTCCTATTGAAAGAGTAGAGCAGGATCTTATGTTCGGTATTTGGTCTACCTATATTGAGGAAGTTTTTGCAAGGTTTTCTCCCCCATGAGGGTTTCCAAGGATAATATGTGTGTCTCTATTTTTTCTGTGAATTCCTCTCTTTCAATGATCTTATTTATGTAGCTAATGTGCTAAATGATTATAATAATAAAGAAGAATTGTAACTGCTAGTTGTATAAGTAAATTTTCAATATGGTATCAGAGTAGTCCTGAAAGAGACCAACTCACATTTTATAAAGAAGTGGCTAGCCTTAGCGCACCCTCTCCAAAATTCAGTCTTCAGTGTTGCAGTTGTTGCATAATTAGGGTTTATGCATAAACCCTAAAAGTGACATTTTTACCTTTGTTGGAGGACGTTGGTGAAACTAAGATCACCTAGGATCTTTCCCTAGGAGGGTGCATCTAGTCCCTGGATCATAATTCCAAAATTTGAAGTTTGATAAATTAGGGTTTCCTCATAAAACCCTAAGTTGCAGTTGCAGTTGCAGTTGCAGTACCAGTTGTAGTTGCAGTATCAGTTACAGTTGCAGTATCAATTGCAGTTGCATTTCTAGTTCCTTCATGCTAGTTCCTTCATGCCAGTTGCAACACTAGTTGCAGTGACAACATAGTTGCAATACCAGTTGCAATGAATTTTTTTGTGAAGTGTTGGGACTGATTTTTATTGTCCTAGTGCACCTTACCCTAGAAAATCTACAACTAACTTTAAGTTACAAGTTGAAGAACCTTTGAAGTTTTAAAGGTTTGTTATTGCTTGCCACTACTGTTGGATGGTGCCACTACCTGTCGATGTTGTTAGAGGTATGAACTTACATATGTTTAAACTGTATCATTTTTAAAGGGTATTTGCAAGAGAAAGGATCTTTTGTCTAAACAACAATTGTAGATCAAAAGGGATCTCAGATCCAACACATTCATAGAAACTATGCACCCTAGGTTTGATTACTTTGATATGCCTCTACTTGTTATGGAATTATTGTAATCTCATGAATATCTAGGTTGCATTTTGATCTGTTGAAGTTATCATACTAACCATTGGTCAAAATTAAAGTCAAAGTATTAGATTGATTAAAGTTGATATTATAGAGTTTATTCCCTAACTCAGATTTATGTCAAGATAGAATATTGTCTTAGTACAGAGGACAGGTTGAAGAAAGTACTTGTCATTTTGAGTGAAGGAGACTCAGAAGAAAATAAACACACTCATCCTTGAGGACAAGACTCCAAGTTCTAGGTTTGATTGATTAAATTGATAAGATTCAAATTTACACATATCAAGTTTGATAACTGCTAAACACTATAGTTGTGATAGCAATCTTTGAAAAGTTTTATTATTGAATACTTGGTAGCATGTGAGCAATATTAAGATAAATGCTTACTGTAATCATTTACTAGATATAACTAACATCTCCTCTAGGAGAAACTTCTTGTTTTGTTTCCAGGTTACCATGGAGGAATGATTGATCACAACACTAGAAGAGTGTTTCTCTCATTCCTTATTATTGTATTTCTTACTTTTTACCCTTGTTTCAAGCAGCTCACAAGTGATATCTCTTAAGGAGCTACTATGACGATTGTTATTGCTATTGTTTTATTATTATTATAAAGAGTATTATTCTTGTCTTTTGTTTCTCCCTTGTTGTTCTTGTTCCAGGCGAGTCACAGGTGATAACCTTGAGGAATGTATAGTGACGGTTGTAGGAGGAAACATATTAGATGAGACATGGAGGAGACTATCCAAGTTGTATACATGACCATATACATCCATGTACCAAAGAAGATGAAGAAGAAGCTACTTTTGACATACAGAGTATGTCATATAGAGATTGATTGTAAGGATCATAAGGATCCAAAGATGACCGAACATTAGAATAGAACTCATAGTAGACTTGGTCAATGGATAATGAAGCCACCTTGATAGGAAGAAGAATTTGTTTGAAGTATGAATCATATTTTCATGTTAATACTTGGTATTCAACACCAAGTATATCCTGCAGAGACTATGAAGTTTTTGTAGACTCAAAAGAAATCAAGACTCAGAGTAAGCCTAATCTCAGAAAGGATCAGATGGGAAAACGAGACATCTTATAGGACTAGAAAACATATGCCATGAGTTGAGAATGATGGATCGTAGCTTCAGAGACCTCTAGGAGACATGAAATCTCCTAAGAAGATTCTTGTGTTTCAGTGACATAGGAGGAAGCCAGTCAGAAGGACTGGGATATGGATTTTTCCTTGAGACCAGAAGGGAAGTCAATGGTGACTTCCAAGATTGATCTAACAGATCAAGCATGTTGCAGATAATAGTATAGAGATGTATGTTGCACCTTTTTCGTCACCTTGGTGAGAAAATAAGAGGTGCTTGCATGCCCAATTGGGTCTTGCTGAGCAGGACAGCTGTAGAGGAAAGAGTTAGAGAAAGAAAAACAAAACTATAAGAAATAATTAAACTAATACAAACTAAAATCATAAGCATAGGGACATAGAGATAACAAACACAAAAAGACCCATGTCACCAATGTTTTTAGGCTGATCTATTGATGAAATCAAAGCACCAAGAAGAAAGGGGACTATGAGTCCCTTCTT
>ML786770.1:36124-53395 GCA_009831015.1 Picea engelmannii | reverse complement strand
GTGGTTTTTTCCCGATTTGGGTTTCCACGTAAAACACTAGTGTACTATGTATGTGTATGATTGTTCATTTGTTCATTGCTTATTTACTCTGCAGTTATTGGATAATAATGCTTCATTGATATAGCACTTGGATTATATGGATAAAAGGGATTAAATTGTTCTATTACTGATTCAACCCCCCTCTCAGTAATCCAACAATTCGACATGAGGGACTATAGAACCATGTCCACTCATATGGAGACGAATATGAATTTATTGGTTGATACTCTATACAGACATATGATTGGTTCGTTGATGTATTTGATGAATACCAAACCAGATATATGCTTTGTTATGAAGACCTTGATTTAGAATCTGGTGGAGCCCAGATGTGTTCACCTTGTAGCTTCAAAGCATGTGATGAGATGCATTAAGGGTATGTTGGACTATGGCCTCTGTTATACTAGAGGATGTGACTTTAGGTTCTATGGCTATATTGATTTAGATTGGGCCGGAAGTGCTTCAGACAAAAAAAGAACTTGAGGATGTTGTTTCAATTTGGGTTCAGCCATGACTTCATGGAAAAGAAGGAAGCAATCAAGTATTTCTCTCAGTACGACAGAAGCAAAGAACATTACAGCATGCTCCGCCAGGTGTGAAACCATATGGATTCAGAAGTTGTTGACACATATGTTCGATCTGGAGATGGAAGCTACCATGGTTTTATGTGATAACCATAGTTGCATAAAGATGACATAGAACCCAGTGTTCCATGATAAGACGAAGCACATAGATATCTGGTATCACTACATTCCTGACATGGTGCAGAAGGGAGTTGTAAAGCTCCAATATGTTGGCACAAATGAATAGGTTTTAGATGTGTTGAATAATCCTCTGTCTCGTGTGAAGTATAAGTACTTCCGAGACAAGCTTGGTGTAGTCCAAAAGGACCTACCTCAAAAGGGGGAGTGATGCTAATGATACTATGGTATCCTGACCAACAATGGGTAGCTCAGTTAGGATTTTGTATCCTAGGGGACTGATCATCCCTAGACAGATCCCGAAGGTTTTATAAGGACGATTTGTCAGAGTACATGTGAAATTATATGCCATTTGTGGTCAGTAGTGGTAGCTAAGTTAGGATTTTATATCCTAGGGGATCTTGTGATTCCTGGGAAGATATCGAAGTTCTGGTAAGGACAGTTTGTTAGAGTACCATGTGGTAGCTTCTTAGGATTTTATATCCTATGGAATCTTATGATCCCTAGGAAGATCCCGAAGGTCCGGTAAGGACAGTCTGTCAGAGTACCACAAATGTTGTTGTTGATGCACCTGCATCATTCTGTTGCCACATATAAATGTCGATGTTCCATCTTTGTGTTGTTGATGTTATTTTTCCAACCTCATGATGTTGATGATGTTGATGTTCCAGCTTCATGTTGTTGATGATGTTGATGTTCCAGCTTCATGTTGTTGTTGATGTTGATGTTATTCCAACTTCGTGTTGTTGATGTTGATGTTCTAGCTTCATGTTGTTGTTGATGATGATGTTACTCCAGCTCCGCGTTGTAGATGATGATTATGTTCAGTTTATACTGATGTTGGCGATGAGAAAAACTTTCGATGACCTATAGATGTGACCGACAATATTCCTGATGATGATGATGATGTCCCCTCCTCTTGATGTTGTATTGAGTATAGTCATTTGTTATTAATGTTGTCAGTAGAATACCCTTATTGTTAAGGGGGAGTGTTGAAATATTGTAACTTCGAAGAATATTCTACATGAGAGAGAGTTGAATAATATTATTATATTATATTTAATTTCATGATTATTATATTTAATAGGTTTATTATATTATCATGATTTCTTGTTCAAAGTGAGTGGAATGTTGCAGCCACATCCATGGATTCCGTGACAGGTCTCTCCACATAACAAAAGCAAGTGGATAAGATCATGGAAGAATAAAAAGGCATCTTCTCCTCACCCATTGGGGTACCTATGCATTGTCAGATCAAACACTCAATCAATATGAACCTCGATGCTCTCATTACCCGAACTGCAACAACCTTTTGAGATTGATATAGATGCTTCTGACTATGTTGTGGGTGCAGTTCTAACTCAACATGGACATCTCGTGGCCTATCATAGTGAGACGCTATCAGATACCATCTGTAAGTACCCCACTTACAAAAAAAAAATGTACTCCATTGTACAAGCATGTCGCCAATGGAGGTATTACATTCTCGAGAAGGAGACAAACATCCACATTAACCATAAGCCTCTATAGTTCATACAGATACAAGGAAAATTTTAGAATGATCTCCATCATAAGTTCTCCACATACTTGCAACAATTCCATATCAACATCAAGTATAAGACAAGGAGAACCAACCACGTCGTTGACTTCCTCAACCGACCTCCAGTTTCCGCACTAACCACAGTGCTACACTCCTGCGAACATGAGACCTCTGGATGGCCCCAACTCTACGAGAAAGTTTCTGACTTCTCCATTACCTACCAGATGTTGGGCACAAACACAACTGTCATTGATTTTCATCTACATGACAAGTTGTTGTGCCATCTCTGTGTTCCATAAAGCGAGTGAGAGAAGCTAATTTGGGAAGCTCACTACAGTCGGACGACAAGACACTTCGGTGTATAAAAGACAGTGGCAATGCTACAACAACATTTCTATTGGCCGAAACTCTAACAGGATGTCAAGAAGTATATTAGGTCCTTCATGACCTATGCCATTTCCAAATCAGCCATTAAGAAACAAGACATGTACACCCCTCTGCCTACTCCCGACATGCCTTGGGAATCCATCTCGATGGACTACATGTTGGGCCTTCCTTCCACCAAGTAGGGAAATGATTATGTTTTCGTGGTGGTTGATCGATTTTCCAAGATGGTGATTCTGGTCGCTTGCACAACAGAGGCCATTGCCAAGATCTTCTTCGAACGAGTATGGATACATTTTGTGAAACCACAAACCATCATATCCGATCAATACATTTGGTTCCTCAACACATTATAGTTGAGCCTATGGTCACGACTGGACACCAAGATCACCAAATACATGACCTTCCACCCCCAAATGGATGGCCAAACGGAGGTCGTCAACAAGACGATCGTGCATATCTTGTACATGTACAATTTCAAGCATCCACACACATGGGATGAGATTCTTCCCTATGCTCAGCACAATTACAGCCAATCCATACATAGCTCAACCAACCACGACCCCTTTTAGGTGGGTTTGGGACTTCAACCATTGGATCCCATGGATGTTGCACTATCCCTTGCGTCCACACAGGAAGAATCATCTCATGCGCAAACCGAAGTTGACAAAGTCACCTGGTTCATTGAACAAATCTAGCACATCCGCCAATAGGTTCAGGATATTTTTCATAATTCCAATGCTAAGTACAAGCAGTGCCATGATCAACACCATGTGCCACACAAGTTTCAGGTGGGAGATAAAGTTTGGTTGAACTTGTAGAAATAACACCTTACAGGACCCCATCAGAATCTTCATCCACTCTGCTATGGACCTTACACAATCACCAAGGTTGTGGGTGACAATGATTTTGAGCTCAACATTTATCCCTTCCTTGGCTTTCACCCAATGTTTAATGTGGACCTCCTTCGGCCATACTTTCCACCCTTATTGGACACCTCAGAGATAGAAGAACAACTGACACCGAAGAAGCTCAAACCTGACTACATGTAAAAATAATCCACTAATCATATTGTGGACACATAGGTCAAGAGTGCTCACCAACATAAGCTTCAACTTTATTGGGTTGTCAAAGTGGGGCAGCTCCTGCACCAAGGCAAGTGTCTCACCCAGGGCCAAATTCAGCAAAAGTTCCCTCATCTGATGGGGGAACTCAACTCAATGGAAACCATTTCTTCCTAAGGAGGGAGGATTGATCCAAGTGGATATCGGTGGCCACCCAACTCTTCCATTTTTATCACATACAAATTTCATCTTAGCAGTTACAGTTTTTATCTTGGCATTTTTTTCTAGCTTTTCAGGTCCTAAACTTTTGGGGTCGTTTTGAGGCCCTAAACATAGTTTTTTGGGTCCACCATAGTCACACTATAGATGGAGCTAGAGTGTGACAACATAATGTGTATTCCTCGGATAGAACTTTCCAATAGGCTATCGTGCAACTAAAATGGAGATCGTATGCAAAATTTATGACCCCGGGAAGTTGATGTATCAGCTTACCCCATTGGTGCCCACATGACTTTTGGCGCTTCATCTCCTAGGATTAGGTTTTTGTATGTATAGGTTTTTTTGTTTACTTATTAATGCTAAACAAGCTTGGAGGCCTCATTTTAATGTTCTCATATGAATGCGCATAGCCTTGACATCTCTTCTTAGACATTAACTACCACCATTCTAACAAGATTGTTCACTCTACGTTTTAGAGTATCAACATATTTATGATTTAATAGAAGTTAAGTTCCACTGTATCTCTGTTATTTTTCTCTGTATATCTATGTTAATGTTATAGATCCGTGTTTCATTTCATTCTTCTCATAAATATGGATCAAATCCATAGGTATATAATTTCATTTCATTTTTGGTTAAAACTATTTCATTCCATTCTAATATTTCATTTCAATTTTTCAATTTTTTTATTCCAAATTTGATCCATTTCTAATATGTGTGTGCTCTTTACTTTGTGCCTTGTGCCATATCGGTAAATCATAAACATAGTAGAAAAGTGTTTTATTTTCTAGATATGCCCTTTTCCCTACACTTTTTGTGATCTCGAAAAATCAAGAACAAAGAAGGAAGGTTGTATTTTCTAGGCAGACTAACCAAGATCCAACCCTAAGATGATAAAATTTTGAATTTTTTTTTTTCCTTCAGGGATTTACTTTTTTGTGTGTGGTTGTGTTGAATATTTTTGCAAGAAAAAAAAAAGGTTTTTTAGGGTAAGTATGAACTTTGAGGCAAATAGTTAAAAAAATGTTCCCTTCTCCTTTCTAATATTTATTATGTATTTTGCATTAACTCACTTGATTAAAAGTTACTTTATTAAATTAGAGGTATTGAGTTCAAGCATTTCTTTTTGTTAAATTACTTTCTGAAAAAATTTATGTAACTTTAAGTTAACATAACTTTATTATAATGTGTATTTCACTTAAATTATCAAAATGAATCACTGATAAACTAACTTTATTGTTTTTTTTTAAGTTTTTTTTTAAGTTTTTTTTTAAGTAATTTTAATTTATAAAAACAACTTTATTGTAAAGTTATTCTTACTTATTTTATAAAAGTGGATCACTTACATTATAAAAGTAAATTATTTGTAAAAGTGAGCTTATAGGGAAAGTTAGAGAAGTAATGATTTTTTGTTTTACTTAGTGACCTCATTGTTCACCTATCATCTCATTTATCAACCACTAGTTGCCACATGGTGCCTTGGTTAATTTTTATGTCTTTGTTCAAAATGGAATAACTTTGACATATAGATTATATTTTTAATGTCATGTCGTTTTTGAAACTACTCATTTTTTTAGAGCTTTCCATCTAGACACTTAGTTTCTTCTTTTGAATCCATCTTACCTACATGTTGTAATATGACTAATCCAATTGATCACATGCTTACTAGTTCAAACTATTTCTCATGGAAAACCCTTATGGAGAATTTACTACGAAGTAAGAGACTTTAGTAGGTTAGCTTGGGAACATAAATTGTCCCTCTTAATGCATTAAAGAAATACAAATGGGATAGTAAAAATGAAGAAGTGTGTGGATTAATTGGATTTTCCATCTCCAATGATCTTCTATTTCACCTTCAAGGAATTGAGACCTTAGGTGTAGCATGGAAAAAATAGATGTCATGTTTGGTAAACACAATGAGATTCAATACCACCAACTTGAAAACCAATTGATCGTCTTAAATCCCAATGATTCCTCTTGCATTGGAGATTTTCTATCTAATTTCAAAACACTTAGACTTTTACTTGCAGAATGTAAGAAAATCAAGACAAATGACCAACTCTTATATGTTGTTCTTACTAAGCTTTACACTTCCTCTTTTTTTTTTTGTATCTACTTTTCACTCCACCAAAGAATCTCTTATTATTCAAGGGGATAATTACAAAATACCCTCTCTTGAATATTTTGTGATTCTTTGATTACATAGCAAGATAATCTCTTACATATTGGAGTGGTTATCATTACATGTGCATATAACAAAGCCTTAGTGGCACAATAGAAGGATAAATCCAATTTTGTAAAAAATAAAAATTCTCGCAACAAAAAAAGGGTCCCAAACCCTCTCAGTCAACTCCTACTCCCAATGGTGAGAAAGGAACAAAATTGAGAAATGTAAGAAGACTGGGAGACATTGTAATTTTTTTGGGTGAGATGGTCATCTGGACTCCAAATGTTTCAAGAAGATCGAAGCCTTAGAAGCAACAACGAAGAAACACAACATCAATTCTTCTTCTTCTTCTTCTTCTTCTTCTTCTTCTTCTAACTCTTCTTCTCATGGACATGCACTTTTTAATTCTATTTTTTCATTTGATGCAACATGTACTTCTTCTTCTAATGATTGGATTATTGATTCTAAATAATCTTATCATATGACCAAGGATAAAGCCATATTTTCTACTCTTAATGAGTGCAACACCTAACAAATATATGTTGGTGTCGATAGATCTCTTAGTGTTGTAGGGTTTGGAATAATTCAACTAGATTATGGTCATTTTAATGATATATTATGTATTTCAATTCTTTCCCGCAACCTGCTATTAGTATATCAAATCATTCATTCAGGTGAAGGTAAAATATTATAGTTTTCACATCATCGAGTTGTAATCAAGGATTTAAAACATCGTAAGCTTGTCCTAGCAGTTGGAATTGTTGATGATATTACAATGTTGTACAAATTTGACAACTTTGGGTCATCCTCACTTCCATTAGTTTTATTGCTCATAGTGATGGCTTGAAAAAACTTTGGCATGAGTGATTTGGTCATTTAAACTATCACTTATTGTATTAACTATGTAATCATAATATGATAACTAGTATTCCTCTCATTTCTTACAGAAATGGTGTTTGTTCTAGTTGTGTTCTTAACAAATCTCATTGGGACAGTTTTGAAAAATGTGCCTCTTGGCATGACTCGATCCCCTTGCAACTTATTCATAGCGATTTTTTTCTGTATGCTTCCTTATGATTCTTTGTCTAGGTTGAAGTACTTCTTAACTTTTATTGATGACTCCTCTAAGAACATTGGGTTTATTTCTTAAAACTTAAGAGTAAAGTTTTTAACATGTTTTTGGCTTACAAGGCCCTTGTAGAAAATAAATATGGAAATCAAATTTAGAAGTTAAGAACATATAATGGAGTTGAATATGTTAACAACAAATTACAAGTTACTAGACAAATTACAACTTACTATTTTTGTCTTACAAGGCCCTTGTGGAAAAACAATCTGGACATCAACTTCAAAAGTTAAGAACATATAATGGAGCTTAATAGGTTAACAACAAATAACAACTTAAAAGGCATCATATGCAACATATTGGTCCATATAAACCATAAAAAAATGGTATTGTTGATATAAATAATTTCACTTTAAAGGAAATGACAAATTGTATGATCCAATCTAAGATATCGAGTCCTAAATTTTGGGTGAAAGCCACTAATTGTGCAAATTGCATAGTTAATCACACTCCCATAAAGGGTTTAAAAGATATAACACCAAAATAATCATGGAGTAAATTAAATTATATGTAAGCCACTTTCACGTGTATATTAGTGAAGCATGGACTCACATTCTTGATGAGAAAGTGAAAGCATTACAACCTAAAAGTGAGAAGTACATTTTTGTTGGATATTCTAAAAATGTAAAAGGTTATAGACTTCTTCAAATTCATTCCAATGAATTATTATTCGATGATATATTAAGTTTGATAAAGGTCTCTTTTCCTATGAGCCTAATTTGACATTTGTACCATCCTTGGCCTGTGAGCCATCTTCAATGATTGTGCCATATTCTATTCCCAATTTTTCTGCTAGTGCTCCTATTCTAGTTTCTTACTCAGATCATGACAACAAGGATGAAAATTGATCTATAAAATACCATGGATGTTCCATTGGGATCGTTCATCACAACTGATCTTACAATATTCTAAAATATCTTATTATATTGTGTTTTAATTAGATTCGAGATTTAACATTACTAGCTTAATGCACAAAATACTACATAAAATGAAACTGAAATGAACGAGATAAGAAAATAACGCATAATCCACGCAATTAACATGAGATATACCCTAGGAAAATCCAATATGAAAAAAATGCATCTAGAAGGTGAGGCATACTCTTTTCTTCTTGGTTATGAAATGAAAATACAAAGACTAGGGAATTCACTATGTAGTTTCCACAGACACTATGGCCAATATGGATACTATAACATATTATACTTCCTCTATTCTACTTTAATATCCCACTCTCAATGCTCTCCTTTCCTATGAAACAATACTCAATACAATAAGAATGGAAAGAATTCCTTTTCTAGTAGCCCGATATTTAACATAGCCTTATAGTTGTTTAGGGGTAGGGTGTAATACCTCGGTTTTGAGACTTGAGATTAAATAATGTATTTTGTTAATTTATGAAAGGACGAGTGCCCAAACAATTAAAAGAGGTTGGAGTTCCTAGGAATTTTAATGTTGTGATCATTATTATTAATAAAATACATTGATCGCTTCTAGATGGATAAGGAAAAGATTTATAGGGGGCTATGATTCCACGAGAGAAGGGGATTAAGGGGATACATATTTTATTATATTTATTTACCCATAATTGCTTTAATTGAGAGAAGTTCTTACATGAGCTTCTTGGGGAAGGCCACGTGGTTCTTGATTTCCAAGTAAATATATAAAACCATCGTGTGGCATGTTTGGGGGTTCTCCTCCATTCACTATTTCACTCTTTCATTCATTGTTGCTCATTCATCATTGCTCATGCATTCTTGTTCTTGGTTGGGACATGGGGGACAATTGTTGAGGAAGAAGTCATTGTTTGTTGGTTGTAGTAATGACTGGTGTATTCCAACCATGAATTCATGTCTGCATGCCTGAGATACATTGGCATGTGTTAAGTTTTGTTCACAATTGTGAATCTTGAGAGTCCCAATATGGAGATTCTTGACCGAACGCATTGGATCCCTGGAAGGAGGTGGAAATCCTGAGGGACTACATGGAAATGTCCTTGTGGATCCATAGCCCCCTGGAAGAGAGTTGGTGTACTTTGGATTGTTGTGTGTTGGGAAACCTGTAAGAGCTTGAGTGCAAACTGGTTTGGGAAGCTAAGTGACACCCTGGAAATGTCCTTGTGGATCCATAGCCGCAGTCCAGGGGTGACCTGATGTTGAGACTTGGAATAAAAACGTATATGGCTGGGTGGAATTTCCTTGGTATGCATCAAGTTGGTGATTCATTTTGTTAAATATAAGTGCTCTCTGCCATGTGTTTCTATGCTTGTATATTTATTTATGTTGTGTATTAGTTAATATCTTTGAGATTTGTATCTTTAATGTGCATGATTATTGGTTATTATTGTGCATGGAATGTTTAAACATTATTTTATGTTGTAGCATGAATATTTATTATTCCATGTGTTGTTATCATGTTTCTTTCATGATTCTCTATTAATTAAATGGTATCATAATTTGAAATCAGTTTTGAAGAGTGTTTTGAGGTAGCATTTCCTAGTATGTGGGTGGTTGGGTATGTTACATAGGGTTAGGGATTTTAGAGGCCTCAAACCCTAATTATTGTTAGGTTTAGGGTTTTGAACCCTTTAGAATAGTTTAACTTGTGGGAGGTATAATTTATGCATACAAACTCCGATTCAAGTGATCTATGCATTGTGGAAATATCTCGAACTGTAGAACAACATCTAGAGGTTGTGAGATAAGATCACAAAGTTTTGATCCTAAAATGACCATTTAAGGCCTCAAATGGGCTCTAGAAGGTTCCAGACCCCAAATCACCAAAGTGGAACTTGCCCATAAATGGGCTTTTTAATTGAATAGATCCATTTTTCCACCTAGAAAGTACCAAAATAGATGAAAAATTATATAATGATCCATTCCATATCGTACCTCCCCAAAATATTTTACTGAAGGAGGTGAGGAAATTTTTCCTCTTCTCCATGGAGTACCATTAGGCCTTGCTTGAAAGTTTTTCTTTCAACCCAGTCTTCCAAGGTTCATACTACCCTCGTCTGGTTGTTATAGTCTTCTTCTGTAAAACTATATCTTCTTATTATTTTTCTTTATATTATAGTACTAAGTTCTCTATGGTAAGTAAGACTTGCTCATCAATTTCCCATTCCAACATGGAAGGCTCATAGAGTTTTAAATTTTCCACATTCAGTATTGAATAAATGAGCATATATGGAGGTAGGATGATTCTATAAGAATTATCACCCACCTTCTTCAGTACTTCAAAAGGACTATATCACATAGCCTTGATATTCTTACCAGGATCATGTAGCCTTTATCTGTTTAGATAGAACCAATATCTATATCCCACCTTGAATTTTTTCTCAATTGTATGTTGATCATGTCAAGTCTTGTACTTTTCCTGTGACTTCTTGAATGTCTCATGTACTTGCAAATGGATGTGCCTAATCTTATCAATGAATTTTTTTATCCTTTAATGCTTCTCTTGTAGTGTCTTCCCCAACTCCTCCTTTCTATCCATATATAACATTTAAGGGTGAAGGTGTTAAATACCGAAAACAAGTTTCAAAATGGGACTTACTGGTAGAAGTATTGACTTGTCTATTATAATAGTGTTGATTGTAAATCAATTTTCATCCCATGTCCTTAGGTTCTTTTGTTTTTCACCCCTCAAATGTTGAACCGATGCCATATTCACTATTTATGTTTTCCCATTTGTTTGTGGATGGAAATATTTTGATATTTTCAACTTGGTTTTGATATTCTCCCAAAGTGTAGTCCAAAAGGAAATGAGAAATCTAGTACCTCATCCTTGAAGGGCTTGATGTCACAGGAAAGAGGACACTATTGGTTGATGAGGAGATCTCTTCCTTTGCAGAGCCACTCGATGGTGTAGGGATACGGGTGTGGTGTCATCGACAGGTTCAACCGCTTGACGACCTCTATTGAGATAATTTTGTTTTGACTTTTGCTATCGATAATGAAATGCATCGGAGTACCCTTCACCCACATCTGTGAGTGAAAAAGGAATTCACCTTCCTTCGGTTTTTCTGGTTCACTTGCCTTGACCTTGGTGATAGCGACAATGGAACTGGGTTCTGCATCAATTATCCACTTCCCCTTGTCTAGATATAATTCAAAGTTGGAACCTGCCTCTGACTCTAAGGATTTCAGCTCAACCACCAATGATTGCTTCGAGTGACATTCATCAATGTTATGCCAGGGGATTTTATGGAATTTACACCACTCCCCAGTGTCTTTCTTCATATTCTCATTACCCTTCTTTGTTTACAGATTGGATTGGTTGTCCTGAGGGGGTCCATCCTTTCTATATCCTTTGTTCTATGGGTTGGGGTTGCCTTTTCCCTACTTCTATTGTGAGGAATTTGGATATCCAAACTACTACTTCTTTTGCTTAAATTTCTGCTCAATTTTGATAGCATATCGATAATCTGTGCCTAGTGATGAGATGTCCAGAAAATCCATTTATGTTTAGATGTATCTATGCAGACAATCACGGTACTTGAGCACCAGATGTCGTTCAGAGTCTTTGATACCTATCTTGGTGTGCAATATATGGAAGATATTTGTGAACTATGATACTGTCTAATCCCTTTCCTGTCGCAGTGTGGTCCATTTTGTATACTGATCATCGTAACTTCAAACAGGGTGGTATTTTTCCTTAATAACATCCTTCAAAGAATCCCAAGTGGGTACAACTAAAAATATTGCAGATTCCTCAGTGTCCTTTTTCTCATAGTAAGTCTCCCACCAATCCTTGATATGGGGGACAACCTTAAGGAGTGAAAAGGTAATATTTTCTCTATTGGAAAAATTATGGACCGAAAAATACCCTTCTATCATATTCAACCATTTATCTACAACAATTGCATCTATATGGCCTTCAAATAAGGGGATATCAAAATTGACTTTTACCTTGAAGGGGGTCGTGCCTCCAAAGTGGTCGCTTAATGAATATGCATCACCTGTTGGTAGTTGTAGAAGGATATGTGAAAATTTATCAATCATCTCATTCCTTTGTCGCGTGAGGTATTCCTCGAGCAACAATTTAAAATTATCTCCTGCTCCATCGTCTCTTTTTTATTCTACCATGGGAGGTCATCGTGATCGGTGGGGACAGTCTTGCAAGGGATCAAATCGTTGGGGACATGCACAAAGAAACAAATAAAGAGAAGACCACTCTGATAGAACTGATACCGATTTATAAATGGAAAGAAATGAAATACAAATATATAGCAAAGAAACACACAGAGATACAGTAAGAATTGACTTCTATTAATAAAGAGAACTTGTTGAAACTGTAAAAATGCATACTGAAACAAACTTGCTTGAATGGTGGAAGCTTATCTCTGAGAAGAGATGTGATGGATACACTCATTCACAAGAAGATGAGTAAAATGAGGCTCCAAAGGTATTTTCAACATAAAACATAAATGAGAAAACCCTAACCATCCAAAACCCTAACCTCGGGAGATGAAACGCCAAAATGTTTGTGGGCCCCGATGGGGGTAGTTGATACGTCAACTTCCTAAGGGTGTAAATTTTTCATATAATCTATGTTTTGGGCACTTGACAAACCATTAGAAAGGTATAGTCGAGGAGTACATATTGTATTCAATCTAGAATATTCCTATGCTTCAATTCTAGGCGCTGTCGATTCCAAAAAAACGTCGTTTAGAGCCTCAAAACAGCCCCAGAAGTTTGGGACCAAAAAAAATGCAAAAACAAAAAAATTTCCAAAATGGAAATTGTTCTTTGAGCTAGTGGAATAAGCGGGTGGCCACTGATATCAACTTATATCAGTCCTCCCCCCTTAGGAAGCAATGGTCTCCATTTCGTTGAGAGTCCCCATCAAATGGGGAAACTTCTATTGAACTTGGCCTTGGGTGAGCCACTTGCCTTGGTGCAACAATTTCCCTACTCTAACAACCCAATAAAGTTGAATCCTCTGTTGGCAAGTGCTCTTATTCTGAGTGTCCCTGATATGATCAATGGCTTCATGTTCCATGTAGTAGGGTTGATCTCTATTAGTGTCAACTTCTCTGCGATCTTCGATGTGTCCAATATTGGTGGGAAGTATGGTTGAAGGAGGTCCTCATTGAACATTGGGTGTAGGCCAAGGAAGAGGTAAATACTTAGCTCAAAATCATTGTCACCAAAAAACTTGGTGATGTTGTAAGGTCCATAGTGAATTCGATGAAGCTTATGATGGGGTTTGGTAAGGCGCTCTTTCTTAAAATGAAAATAGACCTTGTCTCCAACCTTAAACTTGTGCAACACCTGGTGTTGATCCTGGCACTATTTGTACTTAGCATTGTCTTTCTTTAAAATATCATGGACCTATTTCTAAATGTGTTGAATCTATTCAATAAACATGGTGGATTTGTCGGGCTCAGATTGAAAAGGGGTGATTTTTCCCGTGTGGATGCAAGGGGAAACATGACATCAATGGGACCCAATGGTTGAAATCCCAACCCCACCTAAAAGGGACTTTGGCTAGTCATGTTATGAAGGGATATGTTGGTTGTGTTGAACATAGGGGAGACTCTCATACCATGTGCACAGATGTTTGGATTAGTACATACACAATATATGCACGATAATTATATTGACGACCTCTATCTGACCATCATTTTGGGGGTGGAAGGTAGTGGATTTGGTGAGCTTGGTGTCCAACAATGACCAGAGGTTGGACCAGAATGTGCTTAGGAACCTGTTGTCCCAATCTGGTATGATGGTCTATGGTATGTCGAAGTGTACCCACACTCGTTCGAAGAAGAGCTTGGTAGTGGCCTCCGCTGGGATATTCTTCTTGCATGTTGTTAGGATGGCCATCTTAGAAAAACGATCAACCACCACAAAAACACAGTCATTTCCCTGCTTGGTTGAAGGAAGGCCTAACATGTAGTCCATTGAGATGGATTCCCATGGTCTGTCGGAAGTAGGTAGAGGGTAATACAAACCTTGCTTCTTAGTGGATGGTTTGGCAATGGCATAGGCAGTACATGAACTGATATACCCACTAAATCCATAGCATAGTTTCGGCCAATAGAAATGTGTCTATAGTACTACCACAGTATTTTCCATGATGAAATGTCCTGCCATATGACTATAGTGAGATTCCCAAATCATCTTTACATGCTCTTTAGAAGGAACAAATAGGTGGCCTAGATGGAATAACTGTAACATACCCAACCACCCACATGTTGGCCAAGCTACTTCAAAACTCACTTCTGAACTAATTTTGAATTCTGATAAATTTTTAATTAGTAAAGAGGCATGAAATATTCACACGCAGAGATCAAAATTCATGCTACAACATAAAATAAATGAATTTAATTCCATAATTAGAAATAAACAACAAGAATGCACATTATAAACATGAATCTCACAGATAATAATTAATACATAATGGAATGAATATATAGGTAAATGAAACCATGAGAGAGAGAACTTATCTTTAATGAAATGAATCACTAACTGGTTGCAGACCAAGGGTGTTCCACCCAACCATATAATTTGTTGTTCCAAGTCTCAACAAAAATGTCACCCCCGAGATAGGGCTATGAATCCACAGGGATGGTTCTAGGGTGTCACTCATCTTCCCAACCCAGTCAGCACTCAAGCTCTCACAAGATTCTCAACAGACACAACAATCGAGTGTACACCAGCTCTCTTCTATCCATCCTGCACAACCCAAGAGAATGGACCCCGTTCTTTTCCACGCAGTCCCTCAATATATCCACCTCCTTCCACGGTTCCAGTGCATCTGGTCAAGAATGTCCATGCTAGGACTCTCAGGATTCGTACTTGTGAGAAAACATTAACACACGCCAAATCATCTCAGACATGCAGGAATTAATTCATGGCTGGAATACACCAGCAACCATTACAACCAAAAAAACCATGGCTCCTCTCCAACATATTCATTTTTCTTTCCCAAGCCAAGATCAAAATGAATGAAGAATGAAGAGTGGGTGAAAGAATGAATGGAGAGAGAACATAATGAAAGGTGTGAACAATGAACAATGATTGAGTGAGTGAGTGAACCCCCAAACAAACCAAAGATGGGCTTATATATTTCTTGGAATTAAAGAACAACATGGCCTTCCCCCAAGAAGCTCATGTAACTGATATTCTCCATTAACACAGAGATGGGTAAATAAAATATAAAATAAATACTTATCCCCCCAAGCCCCCTCTCTTGTGGAATCATATCCCCCTATAACTTTTGTTTATGTCCGTCTAGCAGCCAATGATGTATTTTATTATTAATAATGACCAAAACATTATATTTCCTAGGCAAACTAGCCTCTTTTAATTGTTTGGGCACTCTGAACTTTCATAAATTAACAAAATACATTATTTAATATGGGGCTCAAAACTAGGGAATTACATTCCCCTCCCCCTTATTTTGGCATTGTCCTTAATGCATATACAAAACATAATTCAAAATTTCAAAATTTATTCAAAACTTTGTGGGTACTCTACCCGCATGGCATCTTCATGCTCCCAAGTAACATCTTCAGGACCGTAGCAGGTCCACTGGACTTTTACCAGCTCTATAACTCGATTCTGAAGAATTTTTACTTTTTTGTCCAATATTCTCATTGGTTGGACCTGAAAGTCTCCCTCTAACTCTACTTGAATCACTTGCCAATCTACCATAATTAGTATCATGTACATATTTTTTTATCAAAGAGACTTGAAATACATTATTCACATTGAACATGGAAGCAGGAAATGCAAGCATGTATGCAACTGGACCTATTTTGTCCAATATCTCAAATGGACCACAGAATCTGGCTACTAGCATTGTACAACTACCGAACTTTAAAGAGATCTTCTTGGGATTCACTTTTAAAATCACACACTCCCCCACATTAAATTCTCTAGTTGTCCTATTCTTATCTACATAAATTTTTTGTCTATCTTGAGATGCCTTTAAATTATGCTTAATTCTAACCATCTAGTCTTCCATATCCTTGAGAAACTATAGCCCAAGTACCACTCTGTCTATTGGGTTGTCCCAACTCACTCGAGTATTGCATTTACTACCATACAAAGCTTCAAATGGGCTCATTTTCAATGAAGCTTGATACCCATTATTATAGGAAAACTCAACCAAGTGCAAGTAATCTTCCCACTTAGATGGCTTATCCATCACATACATTCTCAACATGTCTTCAATTACTTGGTTGACTTTTTCTGTCTACCCATTTGACTGTGGATGGTATGTTGTGCTAAAGTTCATATTTGTACCAAATACTTTAAACAATCCCCTACAGAAATTTGAAGTAAACTTTGTATCTCTATCTGAAACAATTGTCTTAGGTATCCCATGCAACCTAGCAATCTCCCTCATGTAAATTTCTGCAATATTATTTATTGTATGAGTCGTTTATACAGGAAAAAAATGAGCATCCTTTGTCAATTTGTCCACCACTACCATGATTGAATCATGATGTCTTGTTGTTCTGGGAAATTTAGATACAAAATAAATGGTTACCACTTTCCATTTCTTCCCTAGAATTGGTAATGGTTGTATCAAACCCGTTGGGTGCCTATGCTCAACCTTCACTCTCTGACATTCCATACATCTAGAAATGTAATCAACAACATCTTTCTTCATTCTTGGCAAAAATAATTGGCTTGTTACTGCTGCAATTGTTTTCTGGTAACCAGGATGTCTGTGTTGGATCATGTTGTCATTGATGCCAATGGTTTGATTGATTGATTTCATTGATTGATGTCAAGTTATTGATTGATGTCAAAGGATTGATTGATTGATGATTGATGTAATATAATATGTATTTCCCTTGATGAGAATGCATAGATGAAGATGGATCAATGAGTTGTCATTGATATGATGAAGATGGATCAATGAATTATCATCGATACATGATGAAGATGGATCATTGTGGTTTCATTGGTATATGATGCATTGTTGGAAAAATGTATAGATGACTCATTATTGTCTTATCATGATTGATAAGGTGCACAAATGGATGAACTCCAAAGTGGTCCCCTTATGGTGAA
>ML786770.1:7123-24740 GCA_009831015.1 Picea engelmannii | reverse complement strand
GGCATATTACATTAGTAATGTTATTTTATTTATGTTGGCTTTAGTCTATTAGTTGTAATTATACCTCCTAGTCTCCTATATATACCAAGGAGACATTTTCATTTGGAATCATCTTGTAATTGAACATTTATGTGGGCATAAGGAGGTTTCCCCCTCGAAGAGACTTATTATCTGAATTTCTCTCTTTTTCAAGGCGTTGAGTACTTATACTGAGGTTTTTCTATGCTACATTGATATTTGGTTCCTAACATATACCTTGTTCTAAAATAATGTGTCCCAAGTAATGGAGTTGTTCTTGGTAAAAACAACACTTACTAAGCTTGGAATACAAGTGACGTTCCCTCAACACTTGCAATACCAATCGTAGGTTATGTTCATGCTCTTCCTCTGACTTAGAATAGATAAGTATGTCATCCATAAATACTATGACAAACTTATCCAAATAATTTCTGAATATGCCATTCATTAAGAACATAAAGATAGTTGGTGCATTGGATAGTACAAATGGCACCACTACAAATTCATAATGCCCATACCTGTTTCTAAAGGATGTCTTATGGATGTATTCTTCCTTGATTCTTACCTGATGGTATCCTAATCTCAAGTCTATTTTTGAAAATATCTTTGCCCCTCTTAGATGATTAAAGAGGTCATCAATTTTGGGTAGATGCTATTTTTTCTTCACAGTGGATTTATTCAACTGTTGAAAGTCAATACAGAACCTCAATGTTCCATCCTTATTTTTGACAAAGAGTACTTGTGCTCCCCAAGGTGAAAAACTTGGACGTATGTACCCTTTCTTCAAAAATTCTTCCAACTGAATTTGTAATTCTTTTAATTCTCATGTACTCATTCTGTAAGGTGTTTTTGATACTGGGGAAGCTCCTAGTACTAAATCAATACAAAAATATATCTCCCTCATTGGTGGCAATCCTGGTATTTCTTGGAATGCATCTTTAAACTCTTGCAGTATCAAAACATATTCAAGGCTTGCCCCTTTTGTCTTTTATGGCTCCTCCACATGGGTTGCATAAAATTGACATCCTTTTATGAAACATCTCTTCAGCTATAAGGCTGAAATCTCCCTTATAGAAATGGGTCTTGGACCTCCTTTCACAGTGCTCTAATTTCCTTCTTCATCAAGACATGTAAATATCTTTTTATGAAAATCTAGGATAGCATGATGCTTTTCCAACCAATCCATTCCAATTAGAATATCATAAGACCCCAATGGTATAATATTTATATCATCATTAGTATTCACTCCATTCATAGTTATGGAACAACCTATGACCATCTCATTGATCCTCCTTTTGGTTCCTGTGTCTAGCTGAAACAAACTTGATTTTTCAAGCTTACTTTTCTCCAAATGTAATATATCCACTATTTTAGGATCAATGTAACAATGAATTTCTCCTTAATCAATGAAAATAGAAACAGGTTGATTAATGATCTTACCTTCCACCTTAATCATATTGGATTGGTACTTTTCTTGTTGATCATCTAAGGTTGCATATATTCTTCCCATTTCTTCTACTGTCGTATCCTCTTGGATGTTGTGCACGGTCTTCACTTTGTCTTTTATATGATGGAAATCCTTGTACAAGTGATCTTCTTTTCATCCCCAAAATTGGATTGGTAGTCTTCCCCTTTTACCAAGGAGTCTTCTCTCTTATATTCATCCTTAGCAGACTGGTCTAGCTGATTTTTATTTGGGCTATTTCTATTGAAAGGAGGTTTGAATCATTTCTTTCTCTGATCAAACTTATTCTTCTTCTTTTCCTTCCAATATTTCTTCATAGACTCTCTTCCCTTTCCTTTCTCATACATGTACTTATCCTTCTTGATGGTCTTAGTCAAAGTCCTGGTCTCATCATATTGAATCTTCTCTTTATAAAATGAAGGTAGTCCACTCAAAAACCTCTATATTTTCACTTTCTCATCTTTTATAAACCCCACATACTTTAGCAGTCCCAAGAACTTCTTTTCATACTCTGTCATGCTTTCCATGGTCATAGAATTTCTCTGAAAGGTACTCCTTTTGAAACTATTTCTCGAATTTCTTCCAAGTGATTATGATCTCATTTATATGCTCAACTTGCTTAAGTTGATCCCACCAAATAGCATCTTTTCCATGTATATGGTAAGTGGAAATTATGGATTCTAGGTTTGATGAGTAGTTATGCAATTAAAAATACCTCCTGAATTCAAGAAACCATGCTTTGGCATCACCTTACCTTTCTCTTTCACCATCAAATGATGGTGGCTTAATCTTCCTCAACTCTCCTTGCAAACTGTTCAATTCATGTCTTCTTCTTTGGTTCCTAACAAGAGACACCTCTGGACTACTTATGGAATCTCCATATGCATAAAATTTACTTGATGAGTGAGGTGATTGATTTCTATGAGTTCTAATAGAACTTCTTGAATAATCGACTCTTATGTAGTTATCTCTTCTTTCATGATATCTTCCCTCTTCCTCCCATCTTGAGTGTGATCCATTCTTTGTTTGCCTATGCAACTGATTTAAGATTTGCATCACATGAGCATTTAATTGATTTTTTTCTCTTATCAACCTCTCATTGTATTCTTTGTAGCTCTGTACTTTTATCATCAGGCTTCTCACAGTCTCTATTAATGTTTCTTGCTCCCATATGCCCTAGTGTCCATTTGATTATGTCTCTGCATTACCAACACTAATATTTTGTCCTTTGGCCTCTTCATCATGGTTGTAAGCTCCCTCTCCTTCTTCCATTTATTGAATATGCATTCTTATACTGAAATAATATGTTTATACCCCTAATTCTACAAAATGTAGAAGAAACCATTTTTCTTAGAAATATGCATATCATAAAAAAAATTGTTGATTAATGCTACAGGTTCTTTTTTTTTATCAATTTATGAATATTTATATCACAATTCTCCAAATTATAACAATTCCAAGTCATTCTCCTTTGAATCGGATTTCCAAATGTTGTACTCTTACCCCAATCCAATTTTGAGCTGAAAGTTATGGCTTTTTGAAAGAGCCACTTTCACCCCCATTTATGCATTTTCTCCACCAGTGAAATTTTATTGAAATGCCAACTTCAGTCAACTACAGACGAAAATATATCATGAAATAGAGAAATTTTTATATGAGGCGTAGATAATTAAAATGACAAGGAATTCATATCAACTTTCATATTTTCAATCTGATACTCCAGTAAAAAACTATAGCAATCTGGAATCTGCAACTTTGTCCTTTTTCAGCCATTTTTCCAAACTTGGAATTTTTGGCAAAAATTGGCTATCTCTCAATCTGTGCACTTCTGGAATATTTTCACTAAACCAAAATTGTTTGTCATGATCAGTGTATAAAATGCTGAGTAAATAAATAAAAAAAATAGGTTTTTGATCTGGGGTCACTTTTCCTCCGAAAATCTCAAAAATCCAAAAAAAGTGGCCCAGAATAATGGATTTTGGCCTATTTCAGTATCCCCATTTCAATCCCCTTAGGATTTATCTAGTTCCTTCATGATTTATTTTTTTGTCTGTATTCTGGACACTATCAATGAATTTCAGCTTAATATGGACCTCTACCAATGATCTGGACCCAGATCTTTAAAAACCACTATTTCACTATTTTTGAAAAATCCAAGAAGAATTGGGAAATGACCCTATCTGGAAATTTTGTAGAGATCATATTTGTGGAAAAAACCCACAATTTTCATTCAAATATGACTTAATATTCTCCAGTTATGGCCAAAATAAGAAACTGGCTAAAGACCTAGTTTTTTTTTTTTACACTATGGAGCAGTTTGCATACGGGGCAATTTGCACCGTTGATCTTAAAATCATAATAGATATGGACCTTCCATTGGAGGTTCCCATTCGAAGTGCTAAATAATCAGGCTCAAATGGGACTTCAAAAGTAGGGTATCGAAGAATATCCCTTTTCAATATCGTCAAACCTTTTCATTCAAAGTTCAGAAAATTAGGTAAGTTTCTCCACTCCGACCAAAGGGTATCAAAGAATATTCCCTTTTCGATACTGTCAAAAATTTTAATTCGGATTTCATAAAGTTGATGAAGTTTCACTGCTCTAAAAAGGAAGGTATCAAATAATATTCTCTTATGATACCTTATCACTCGAAGTTCAAAAGTCAAGGAAATTCCGTTGCTCCGAAAAGGGAGGGTATCGAAGAATATTATCGATCAATACCATCAGAACTTTTCTGAATGAGATCTTTAGAAAACTCCTTTCTGAAAAACACATCTCAACAAGATCTGATGGCCGAGAATGATCATGATTGATCTAACGACTCTTGTTCATTCGAGATCCTACCATCAATTTCTCTTCATGCCCAACTCTGAAGTCCTTGCAACACTTCCTTCCCGAATGCCTGTCGGGAGCACCCTCCTCGGACCTCTAAAATTGAATATTGTCTGTTGATTTTCTCTAACTTCCCAAATGACCAAAAACGAACATGGACCGTTGATTTAACTCATTTCTCAAACCCCGAAATGACTCTCGTCCATTGATCTAGTAACCTTGTCAAACTTGTCAAACTTTAAAAATTTAAATTTTTTAAAGAATGAATATGGGTCATTAATCACAAGATCAGACACGATCTCGACTGTCGATTCTCTAAAATCTTCCCCACGCTACCAGGACAATTAAAATTATGAATTTTTTCAATCTTCCAAGTTGAATTCGACTCTGCAACTCCATAGATCGAATCCATTAAATCTCTCAAACAATCTGAATCATTTAAACACAGATTTGCTCATGAATTTGGGGATTTTACTCTAATTTTTCCACCATTTTCCCCAAAATTTGTACTAGTTGAATCTGTAACAAAAAATCTGCCCGATTCACACCCATTCTAACCCATACAAGTTCAGTGTTTCAACCAGAAGCTCTGACACCAATCTGCAATGTACCCAACCACCCACAGGTTGGCCACGCTACTTCAAAACTCACTTTTGAACTAATTTCGAATTTTGATAATTTTTTAATTAATAAAGAGGCATGAAATATTCACAAGCAAAGATAAATATTTATGCTACAACATAAAATAAATTAATATAATTCCATATTTGGAAATAAACAACAAGCATACACATTATAAACATGAATCTCACAGATAATAATTAATACACAGTGAAATAAATATACAGGTAAATGAAACCATGACAGAGAGTACCTATCTTTAATGAAATGAGTCACCAACTTGCTACATACCAAGGAAATTTCACCCAACCGTAGACATTGTTGTTCCAAGTCTCAACAAAAATGTCACCCCCGACCCAAGGTTATGAATCCACAAGGACAGTTCTAGGGTGTCACTCAGCTTTCCAACCCAATCAGCACTCAAGCTCTCATAGGCTTCTCAACACACACAACAATCCAATGTACACTAGCTCTCTTTTATCCAGCCTGCACAACCCAAGAGAATGGACCCCCTTCTCTGCCATGTAGTCCCTTAGGTTTTCCACCTCCTTCTAGGGCTCCAGTGTATCTGGTCAAGAATACCCATGTTGGGACTCTCAGGATTCACAATTGTGAGCAAGACTTAACACATTCCAAAGCATCTTAGACATGCAGGCATTAATTCATGGTTGGAATACACCAACAGTGATTACAACCATCAAAACCATGGATCCTCTCCAACAATTCATTTTTCTTTCCCAAGCCAAGAACAAAATGAATGAGGAATGAAGAGGGGGTGAAAGAATGAATGGAGAGAGAACAGAACGAAAGGTGTGAACAATGAACAATGAGTGAGTGAGTGAGTGAACCCCTAAACAAACCAAAGACGAATTTATATATTTCTTAGAATTAAAGAACCTCATGGCCTTCCCCCAAGAAGCTCATGTAACTGATATTCTCCATTAAAACAAAAATGGGTAAATAAAATATAAAATAAATACTTAGCCCCCCAAGCACACTCTCTTGTGGAATCATGGCCCCTTATAACTCCTGTCCTTGTCCGTTTAGCAGCCAACAATGTATTTTATTATTAATAATGACCAAAACATTACATTTCCTAGGCACACTGGCCTCTTTTAATTGTTTGGGCACTCTGGTAGCATCTTCAGGACCGTAGCTCCCAAGTAGCATCTTCAAGACCGTAGAAGTTCCACTGGACTTTTACCAACTCTATAACTCGATTCCGGATAATTTTTTCTTTTCTATCCAATATTCACATTGGCTGGACTTGAAAGTATCCCTCTGTCTCTACCTGAATCAAATGCCAATCAATAACATGGTTAGGATCATGTACATATTTTTTTAGAAAAGAGACATGAAATACATTATGCACTTTCATGCGAGCAGTAAATGCAAGAATGTATGCAACTAGCCATATTATGTCCAATATCTCAAATGGACCACAGAATCTGGCTGCTAGCTTTGTACAACTACCCAACTTCAAAGATCTCTTCTTAGGCTTCACTTTTAAAATCACATGCTCCCCCACTTTAAATTATCTAGCTGTCATGTTCTTATCTACATAAATTTTCTGTCTATCTTGAGCTGCCTTTAAATTCTGCCTAATTCTAACCATCTGGTCTTCCATATCCTTGAGCAAATCTGACCCAAGTACCACTATGTATGTTGGGTTGTCCCAATTCATTGGAGTATTTCATTTCCTACCATACAAAGCTTCAAATGGGCTCATTTTCAATGAAGCTTGATACCCATTATTATAGGAAAACTCAACCAAGTGCAAGTAATCTTCCCACTTAGATGGCTTATCCATCACATACATTCTCAACATGTCTTTAATTACTTGGTTGACTCTTTCTATCTTCCCATATGAAAGTGGATGGTATGTTTTGATAAAGTTCATATTTGTACCAAATCCTTTAAAAAATCCCCTCCAGAAAATTGAAGTAAAATTTGTATCTCTATTTGAAACAATTGCCTTAGGTATCCCATGCAACCTAGCAATCTCCCTCATGTAAATTTATGCAATATAAGTCGTTGTATGAGTCATTTTTACAAGAAAAAATGAGCATCCTTTGTCAATTTATCTACCACCACCATGATTGAATCATGTTGTCTTGTTATCCTAGGAAATTTAGTTATAAAATCAATGGTTACCACTTCACATTTATTCTCTGGAATTGGTAATGGTTGTAGCAAACCCGTTGGGTGCCTATGCTCAACCTTCACTCTCTGACATTCCATACATATGGAAATGTAATTAACAACATTTGTCTTCATTCATGGCCAAAATAATTGGCTTCTTACTACTACAATTGTTTTATGGTAACTGGGATGTCCGACATACATAACATTATGCATTTCTTTTAATACCAAATTTCTATGTTCTCCCCAACTAGGAACACAAATTCTATTTTTATGCATGAGTAATCCATCTTCCCTCATCTCATTTTATGATGTAAATTTTTATGCATGAGTAATCCATCTTCCCTCATCTCATTTTATGATGTACATTTTTATGCATGAGTAATCCATGTAATATTTATTTTACCTTCCTACATTGTTTAGCAGAGATAAAAGAAATGGCAGTAGGCAGAGATACCTCTGGTATCCTATACAATTGTATACCCAAAGTAATAATAACACTGTGAGGTCTAGACTCATATACAACATGTCATTTCTACAAGTATGGTTGGCCTAAAAGAACATCACAAACTTCAAGGGGGGCAATATCACAAAATACCTCATCCTTGAAGGGCTTGATGTCATAGGGAAGATTACATTGTTGGTTGACACGAAGATCTCTTCTTTGGTGGATCCATCCAATGGTGTAACATTGCAGGTGTCGTGTCGTTGGAAGGTTCAACTATTTGATGACCTCTATTAAGATAAGGTTCTTTTGAATTCCTCTATCGATAATGAAATGCAGCGGAGTACCCTTCACCCACATCTATGAGTGAAAAAGGCGTTCACCTTCCTACTATTCTTCTAGTTCACTTGGATGGACCTTGGTGGTAGTGACAATTGCACTGGGTTCTGCATCAATGATATGCTTCCCCTTGTTTGTATCTAATTCAAGGTCAAAACCCACCTCTGACTCTGAGGATTTCATCTCGGCCACCAACAACTTCTTCGAGTGACATTCATCAATGTTATGCCAGGGGATTTTATGGAATTCACACCACTTCCTAGTGCCTTTATTTTCCTTCTCATTACCCTTATTTTTTTGCAACTTGGACTGGTTGTATTGAGGGATCCTTGCATTGTCATTTATTCTATGGGTTGCGGCCACCTTTTCCATGCTTCTGCTGTGGGGATTTTGAAGATCCAAACTCCCGCTTCTTCTGTTTAAATTTCTTCTCGATTTTGACATCATGTCGATAAGTCCCGCCCAATAATGAGATGTCTAGAAACTCCATTTATGTTTGGATGTAGCTATGAAAACAATCACGATACTTGAGAACCATATTTCATTCAGATTCTTTGATACCCATTTTGGTGTGCAAGGTATGGAAGATATTTTTGAACTCTGGTACTATCCGATCCATTTCTTGTCATAGTGTGGTCCATTTTGTATATTGGTCATCATAGCTTCCAATAAGGTATTATTGTTCCTTAATAGAATCCCTGAAAGAATCACAAGTGGGTGCAACAAAAAATATTGCAGATTCCTCAGTGTCCTTTTTCTCACAGTAAGTCTCCCACCAACCCTTTACACGAGGGACAACCTTAAGGAGAAAAAATTTGATATTTTTTCTATTGGAAGAATTATGGATTGAAAAATACCCTTCTAGAAGATTCAACCATTTACCTACAACATCCACATTTATTTGGCCTTCAAATAAGGCAATATCAAAATTGACTTGTACCTTGAAGGGGGTGACACCTCCAAAGTGGTCTCTTGATGAAGATGTGTCACCTGTTGTAAACCATCGAAGGATATATGACAATTTATCCATCATCTCATTCATTTGTCACACGAGGGCTTCCTTAAGCAATACTTTAAAATTATATCCCACTCCATCGTCTCTCTTTTCTTTTTTCATGGGAGGTCGTCATGATCGACAGGGATGGTCTTGCAAGGGCTCAACTACTTCAAGTCCGAACTCTTTGTACCCTGACCTCATTGGGGACATGCACAAAGAAACAAATAAAGATAATACCACTCTGATACCATTGATATTGATTCATAAATGGAATAAAATGAAATGCAGATGTATAGCAAAGAAAAACACAGAGATACAGTGAAACATGACTTCTATTAATAAAGAGAACTTTTTGAAACTGTAAAAATGCAAACTAAACAAATTTGCTCGAATGGTGCCAACTTATCTCTGAGAAGAGATGTGATGGATAAGCTCATTCACAACAAGATGAGTACAACAAGGCTCCAAAGGCATTTTTAACATAAAACATGAATGAGAAAACCCTAAAAATCCAAAGCCCTAACCTCAGGAGATGAAACACCAAAAGGTTTGTGGGCCCCAATGGGGGTAGTTGATACATCAACTTCCTGAGGGAATAAAATTTGTATATGATCTACATTTGGGGCGCTCGATATACTTTTGGAAAGGTATATTCGATGAGTACATATTCCATTCAGCCTAGCATCTTACTCCACCTACATGATAAGCATTTATGAGCCTAAAAACTGTTGTTTAGGGCCTCAAAACGGCCCCGAAAGTTTGGGACCCAAAAAACTGCCAAAATGGAAATTGTTCTTTGAGCTAGTGGAATAGGTGGGTGGCCATCGATATCCACCTAAATCAGAATTCCTCTTAGTGACTGTAGGACCCTTAGGAATATTCCATGGTTGTAGTTCTCATATAAGAACCAAACTTATTTTCCGAACCTCTAATTCTACAGAAAAAGTGCATGCAAATAATTTTTTGTTAGACAAAGAAAATACATATACACAATTTTGGAAAAGAATCCATAAAATTTTTTGCCCTTTTATGCCACCAATCATCTTCTTTTGCGTTGACTGCAATATTTTTTTCTCAAAGTAATTTTCTGGATTAATAGATGGATTCCCCTCCTCAATACCTTTCTAATGATTGTTCTCTTACTCAATTTTGATTCTTGAGATGAAAATTATTGATAGAACATGCAAGGAAAATAATATCCATTAGCTCGAACAACATAGCTTCAACACTTAGCTATCGTCTGATTATTCCTTCGGATTTAATCTCAACCGTCAAAATATTTCACCCATACTTAGAAAAAATTCTTAAGTTTATCATGGGTTCACAACTAAGTCTCTATTCTTGTTACTTTTTTCACGGTCTATCAAATGCATCCTCACATTTTCCACCTTTATTTCACACCCAAGTGGACCCACAAATATATTAATTCCTTCACCACTCTTCCGTGTATGTTTCCATACTTAGAAATTTTTCTCTTTACCATGGGTCTACGATCATTTCCTTATGCTTCTTCACCTCCACAATAATTCAACACTTAGCCAAATTTTTGAACTTCACCACAGGTTCAGGTGATCCCATATTTATTTTACTCTTAGAACTCCATCCACCCATCTGCTCGACCGATCCTTAGGACTTAGAAAAATCTAGAAATATTGTTGCACTCCACTTTATATTACCTCTTCTTCGCCATACTCTTCACACCCAAAGTCTTGGTACTTAGCCAAATTCCAAAAAATCCACCATGAGTTTGTGGGTCTGTGGGATTGGGTGATGCCTTACCCACAAATTTGAACCTCTCCATGCTCCACAGTAGCTTAACACTTACACAAATTCCAAGATCTTATCGTATTTTTGTGGTACTGGAAGTTGGCCCACCACATGGCTCCACATCATCTTCCAACTATCATATTGGCCACCATGTACATGCCACTATGGAAGTACACGTCATTCTTATACCACGTCAGCTGACACATGGCATCCACATCATGATGACATCATCGTACATAAAAGTACCCATTTTTTTCTAATTTTACCCAATTTCCATTCTTCAAAAATGCCCAAATCCTAATTTCTTCCTCATAATTCCATAGAAACTCAGTAGTTATCTTCGTTATGGCCCAATTGTCTCTGTAGACAACCCATTACATTTTCAAATTCCCCACGAATTCTTTCCCAATTTCATAGGAATATTTTTTCAAACATATCAGAGACATTCTCTGAAATTTAAATCTTTGCAACGTATATCTCCAACATTCTTCTAGTTGTCCCATGCAGGTTCATTATTGAACCTTGAGCTCTGTTACCATAATGTAACGTTCCTCAGCCCAGTCGAGGAACATTACGGTGTGAAATACTCTTAATTTTTTTTTCTATCTAAATTAATTTCCTGTAGCTTACATCTACGCATTAAAACCAGATATAGATATTAACTGTTACCATTATTTAGATGCATCTACAACATGTTAAAATCACACAGGAATGTAGTAAATATATCATTACATAAATAATTCACAATTGCAGAGTTAAAGCACAACAATTAAACTCACTTTACAACAGAAACAAGGTAAAACATTTATCTTTTATAAACAATTATGCAACCAGTTGCTTGTGACAAGCGTTCCACCCAACCATAGACCGACTATTCCAGATCTCAACAACTAGTCATCCACGAGCTTAGGCTAGTAATCTACAAAAGAGGGTGGTCTCCCATAGTCCAATCACAACTCATAAAACTCACAACCCACTGGTATTCTCCTATATCTATCCTGATTTTCCACTAGCTCTCTTCCTCTCAACATTCCCAACACAAGGAATGTACCCCTTCATTGATCTTAGTCCCTTGGGTTTCCCATTTGTTTATCATGGTCTCTTTAACACAAGTAAGCAGGCATCTCTTAGCTAGGAAACTCAAGGGATCTCACTTCCGGGAAAACTACCAACAACAACAAAAAACACTTGTTGTTACAGTGCAACTCGCTCCAGCAGGCCTGACAACCTGGCTCTTCAATATTCAGTTTCAAT
This sequence comes from Picea engelmannii, assembly GCA_009831015.1. Classification (NCBI taxonomy): domain Eukaryota; kingdom Viridiplantae; phylum Streptophyta; class Pinopsida; order Pinales; family Pinaceae; genus Picea; species Picea engelmannii. Next base: position 12,860 of record ML786770.1, on the reverse strand, counting down.
ACGCTCCAAAAATGCTCCAGCATACTCTAGAATTATCCCTCCATCTCTGTACCATCTCCAATCTCTCTTTTTCCTTTCTCTCTACCTCATGCTCGTGTAAAAACATTGACAGTCTAAAATTGTTGTCCCAACCCATACAAATTTCCTCTCCTTTGGCTGATTTTCTTGACTCACACACTTCCCTAAGATGATTGTACTCATCCCCTATGCTTCAAATAAATATGGGATTTGACTTCTCACACCCAACCTCTTACATCCATTCAATGATTGGGCTCTCATACACTCAAACAAAAAGTAGAAGTCTTCCCCAAAAGATTATATAATTTAGAAATCCGGGTTGGATTAATATACACGGGTAATTCCCCCCTTTGACCCCTCTTGTCCATTGTCTTAGACCCTCCCCTCTCTTGTGGATTAATTCAGCCCCCATATTTTTCCATGTCTCCTTAGCAGACAACATCACATTTTATTTTTAAAACATAGAAATACAATTCACATATTACATCGCTTGGGCCATAGCCACATATTGTATATGCATTAAGCATAAATTATATTGGGGATTATAGTGGGGATGTTACAGATGGTTATGAAAAAGTATGATTCATGGCATATGTGTCTATATTATAGACATGTCAACAAAATGACCATCAAAAATAAGTTTCCTATTCCTATCAATGATGAATTATTAGATAAATGCATGGAGTAATTTTGTTTACTAAGTTGGATCTTCGTTCAAGATATATTCAAATCAGAATGAGGCAAGAAAACATTCCAAAAATATCCTTTAAAACACATGAAGGTCATTATGAGTTTTTGGTTATGCCATTTGGACTTAATGATGCACCTTCAACATTTCAATGCTTGATGATTCTATTTTCAAACCCTTCTGCATAAAATTTGTGTTAGTATTTTTTGATGACATACTAATCTATAGAAAATATTGGGAAGAGCATGCACAACAGGTTGACAGAGTATTATAGCTATTAGAAGAGAAACAAATTTATGTAAATCCTTCCAAGTGTGTCTTTGGGGTTCAAGAAGTGGAATATTTGGGTCATATTGTACATCTCATGAAGGTGTCAAAGTGGACCCTAACAAAATTAAATCTATGAAGGAATTTCCAATTCTCAAAACCTTGAAGAAACTTACAAGATTACTGATATTGACAGGTTATTACAGCACTTTTGTCAAGAAATATGGTCAAATAGGAGCACATATAACATCATTATTAAAGAAGGAATAATTTTCTTAGACACAAGATGAAACCAAATCTTTTGAAAATATTAAGGAGGCTATGTGTACGACTCTTGTCCTAGCCACACCTGACTTAAAAAAAAACCTTTGTTGTGGAGTGTGATGCCAAAGGGCACGGAATTGGTACAATTTTATTGCAATAAGGAAGGCCCCTTTCCTTTGAGAGTATCCTACTCAAAGGAAAAAACTTACTAAAACCCATTTATGAAAAATAAATGTTGGACATAGTACATGCAGTTAATAAATGGCACCCTTACCTAATAGGAAGACACTTAAAACTAAACATAGATCATTATAGTTTTTACTTATTAGATCAACGATTATATTCAAAACATAAACAAAAATGGGTTACAAATATGCTAGGTTATGAATTTGAAATTATCTACAAAAAATGAAAACATAATATTCTGGAAGATGCACTTTCAAGGAAAGAAGAAGAAGCATAGGTTTTGCTATGTTTTATTTGTATTTCACAATTTAATTGGGTGGAAGAAACAAGCATAGAATGGAACCAGTAACAAGGGGTATGCAATATCATTCAAGAACTACAAGAGGACCTCAGTGCATTAGATAAATTTGCGTGGAAGAATGATTTGCTATGGTATCATGATCACCTCTATTTATGTAAGAATTCAAAACTTAAATAGAAGGTCATTTTTGAATTGTACACTTCTCCTATAGGAGGACATTTAGGGTTCTTGAAAAATTACCACAAGATCAATAAGGATTTTTTTTGGGAAGGTATTAAAAATAATGTTCAAAATTTTGTGGTTGAATGTGTGGTCTGCCAATGAAATAAGGAAGAGACAATGAAGATGTCAAGTCTCATACTACCATTAGCTATACCAAGTCAACATTAGGAAGAAGTTTCAATGGATTTTATTATAGGTTCACCCAAATCTAAAGGAAAGAATTTCATCATGGTAGTAGTGGATCGACTAACAAAGTATGCCCATTTTTCTCTCTTTCTCACCCTTTTAAAGAAAGTACAATAGTTGTATCATTCATGGGAACAATTCAAAAGCTACATGGAATCCCCAATATGATTGTAAGTGAGAGAGATCCAATTTTCATTGGAAATTTTTGGACTGTATTATTTTCTTTTTTGGGTACTCAATTGGTTCACAACTCATCTTACCATCCTCAATCTGAAGGGAAAACTGAGATTGTGAATAAATTCCTATAAGGACATCTTTGTTTCTTTGTATTTGATCAACAAACAAAATGGATCAAGTGGTTTCCCTTGGTAGAATGTTGGTACAACACATCCTTCCATATTTCATAAAAATGATCCCCATTTAAGGCAGTTTATGGGTATCATCCTCCATCCATGACATCGACCTTGAAAAGAACTGAAAAGGTTCAAGTAGTGGAGGACCACATAGGGAACCAACAAGAGATTCTCAAACTATTGAAGGAAAACTTGTCTATAACATAAAATAGGATGAAACAAAAAGAAAATCAACATCACAGTGAAAGGGAATTTGAAGTGGGGGATTGGGTATTTTTTAGGCTACAACCATATAAACAGATGTCCCTCAAGCAACAAAAGGACAATAAATTCGAACCCAAATATTATGAGCCCTATAAGGTGTTGTAGAGGATTGGAAGTATGGCTTACAAATTTGAGCTACCTCCATATTCACTTGTACACCCATTCTTCCATGTTTCATTTTTAAAGAAGAAAATTAGTGACAATATTTGAGTCCAAACTATTTTACAAGAGATTAACAAAGAAGGGAAAATCATACTAGAACTAGAAACAATCCTTGAAACAAGATTAAGTAACTATGAAATCGAACAATTACTGAGTACCTCGTCAAATGGAATAATCTACTAGTGGAAGAGGTGACAAGGGAAGATGAGTTCTTCTTGTATAAGCACTTGTGGTTAGTCAAGTGTTGAGGACAACAATTTTTTGAAGGGGAGGGGCATGTTAAGCCCTAGACAAAGCCCCATGTTAAGCATAAAACCCCTTATTAAGCCTTATATATTGAGTTATTACATTTCTAGTGTTATATTAATAGGTAGGCTAGAACCTTTCATTGTACCCTTTGTCTCCTATATATACCAAGGAGACCTAGTCTTAGGATTATCTTATCTTGTCTTGTGCATTGAATGTATTGAAAAATGAGATTTCCCTCTCAAATTGGACTATTATTCATTGACTTTTTATCATTCTCTGGTTCATAACAATTGAATTATTAATTTTTTTAGACCATTCCTAGAGTAGTACAAGCCTACTCATTACTTTGACCAAAAGCCTCAACATTGAAACCATACTTTGAACCATTCTATAATGTACCTAAAAACAAATATTGGTCATTGAGGCACACCAAACCCAACTTTTTTCTTGGATTCACTTACAAATATAAAGATAAGGCTACCAATGGCATCAAAAAACTGTTCATCCATACTAATGCAAAGTTAAACATGCATGATTAGATTTCATAAAAAAATGTGTGATATACATAACAATAATTCCCTAACTACATTCTTATACAAATTGATTAAGCAATTTACCCATATCATTTAATTGCTAACATAATTAGACCATTGAAAGTAAAAATACCAAGTAAAGATAATTCACATAGAAAATAAAAATAAAAACAACATATCTTTTTTGAGAATTTAACCACCCAAATGGTTGCAAATAAGTGATTCATCGTGCAACCATAGGAATCCAATGTGGACACCACCCTTAAAGTAGGCTATGAGACCACAAGAGTGAAGAGAAAATCACTAGCTCTAGAGCTCACTCAGCTACATCCATAGTGAACAAAACTTGGTGGAACCAGATGTCTACCACAATCTCTGCCAGTGGAATCCCTCTAGGAAACACACCGAACCTTGACTCAATTTTGAAGTCCTTCCCACATCCATGCACGACACAAGGTCCAAAATTCACCTTCTTTGTTTCACAATTCCTCAATAAATCCATCCCCTCTAGTGCTCTAGTGGAGGAAAGGGAAATATGAATCTGAATATGAATATGAATACATAGTTATCCAACGTAATATAAAATGCATCATGGTAATATCTATCTACATGGTGACCAGGAAATATAGAAAAACATAATCATGTTATGCAAACTAAACATAAGTCCATATGTCTAGCCATTTTCTAGTCAAGCTTTGGCCTCGAGCTCCATACTAAAAATATGTACAAGATATTTATATCACAAGTCATTAAACGTAGCCCACCAAGATTTTTTTTCCAATAGAAAATTCACTCAAAATTATGTTAGAGTATAATTTTTTTTACATCTTCAAAGATCCTTAACCAAAAATGATCAATGCGGATCCATCTAGGCACTATTATGTCACATATGACTATCCAAAAATAGTTTCCTTACATACCTCAATGGGCAAAGCTTCAAAAAGAAAGACGATTAATATAGTTCATCTCCTCAAAATAATAATACAAACTTGTATGTTCTGTCTACCAACAGGATGATAATCCTGTTTAGATTCAACAAAGAAAAGATTTGTATGAGTATGAGGACCTCCAACCCCTCTTACCCATTGGAAATATGTTAATCTGCCTTTCGGTTCCAAGAGAGCTTGTTTTGATAATTGGTCTACCTCCTTATTGAATTCCTTGTATATATGATGAAAGCTAATTCCTTGAAATAAAGTGGTCAATTCCATTGTTCTGTGCTTCCATCCTTCGATGTGAATAGCCTGTAATTTACCATTATGATTTAGCCAATCAATAACTACCTTTGAGTCCCCTAGTATCTGTAAATTTTGAATAGACCAAAGATTGGCAAGAGTGAGAGTAGCCCAAAATCCCATAAGCTCGGCCTTTCTGTTAATTCCTTACCCATAGTTGATATACCATCTATATACAGTCGACTCTAGAGATTTGATGATGCCACCTGCTCCACAAAGGTTTCCACCTGAAATAACCGCCCCATCAAAACATGCAATAATACTAAATCCTTGTTTCTGTGTGATCGAACAAGCTCTTAAAGAGATAGATTTTTGTGAATGGGGTATCCTTTTGAGAGATCCAAGTGTCTTATATACCACTACATAAACTAAAGGAGATTTCTCATCAAATATAACTTTGTTTCTCTCGAGCCATATGTACCAACAGGTAAGTGAAACCAGGTTTTTTGAAATGGATTTGTCCTTAGTCCAAGAAGAAAAAATTCATCAAGTGTAGATCCTTCCCAAGTTCTTTTAATCTATAGGAAAAGTGTTAATCTGGCCCAAACTGACTTTATGAAAGAACAATGGATGAAAAGAGGGTTAATATCTTCAGAACTTTGTTTGCATAGATAGAGAAAACTAGGTCCCTCCCAACCTTTTTTTTGAAGGGCATCCCATGACAGAATCTTGTTTTCCACTGCCATCCATATGAATAATTTTATCTTTAGTTGGAGGTCCCATTTCCATATATTTACCTTCCAACCACGCCAGATCGGGTAATCCTGTGTAGATATAAGAGCAGTATATATATATATATATATATATAT
>ML786769.1:614790-667734 GCA_009831015.1 Picea engelmannii | reverse complement strand
TGATTTAAAGAGGAAATCCCTTCGATACAATCATTACAATGCATATCTGAATCCTATCCTAAGTCAGATCTTCTTTCTAAATCAGCATAGGATGTCCTAGTCTCACGCAACCGAATGCTATTACAGGAACTGAACGAGATATTACTGTTACGGCTGGTGTAACAACTTCTTCTTCATCGTTGCTGATGCTGTTTCATCATCGCAATTCGCGGGCTGTTTCAGCCACGTGAATTGCGCTCTGACTGTGTTGACCGCTGACTGTGGCGGCTTCCTTGTGTTTCAGCATCGTCGGTTCTGGCGGTTTCTCTGTGTTTCAGCATCTACAACTCTGGACTGTGTACTAGCTCAGTGTTTCAACATCTTGCGACCTCGGACTGTATAGCAGCTCCGTGTTTCAACATATGCGGCCTCAGACTGTGTAGCAGCTCTGTGTTTCAGCATCAGTTCTGTGTTTAAGCAACGACGGCCTTGGACAGTTCTGTGTTTCAGCAATAGGCCTTGAATGCAAATCTTGCAGCTTTGGACACTTATGCATTTCTAATCAATGGTTAAGTACGAGAGTGATGTAAAATATTATGCAAAACAGATTAAACATATAGTAATGAGAAGGGACGTTGTATACCTTTGAGATGATCAGATAAAGTGATAGTATGAGTCTAAATGTAGGTGATCAAGAGTATAATGGTGGCAAAAAGTATAGGCAAAAAGGTACATTGTGTGGTCCTAACATAATAGAGTAGAGTTTGGTTTATTTTGTGATTATAATAATATTATGTATGCAAAATAAGTAGGTCACTTCTCTATAAAAGGTGATCCTATGAACTAATAGAGGCATTGGCTTATTTTTGAAGCAAATTCTCTTTTCACTCATTTTCTCTCTTATTCTAGGTTTAGGGTTTTTGTTGTTTTTTGTTGTTTTGTAGATGCTGCCGCAACATTTCATAGCTCCTGAACTTCTCCCTAGTTATCAGTGCGCTCTCCTCTAGTTATTAATCCCTCCTCTAGCTAATGTGCCCTCCTTTGGCTAGTGTGTCCTCCTCTAGCTAGTGCACCCTCCTATAGAAAGCGCACCCTCCTTTGGCTAGTGCACCCTCCTCTAGAAATTATTCCCTCCTATGGAAAGTGCACCCTCATATTCAGAACTCCCTCCTCTGGAAAGTGTGCCCTTATCTTCATAAATCCCTCCTCAGGCAAGTGCACCCTCATCTCTAGAATTTGAAAGGGTGATGGATCTCTCTTGACAGGATATCAATTGGTATCAGAGCTCCAGATCCAAAGCACAACCAACAATAGAACCAACAACAAAATCAAGAGAAGTCTGTAAGTCAGCCATATATGGTTTTCAACACAATTTATTTTTTTGGGTTTTATCAATATTTGTTTTCAAAACTCACACCCTCCTCAGGGTTTTCGGTTTATGGTGGATATACATATCTCCACATTAGAGAGTAGATTCATAGATATATTTCTCCCTAGAGCCCACAAATCTCTCCCTCTATCTATTTCCTCTGTTTCCTGGTCACCTCCATCTCACGTTACAAATTCCTATAGCATCTCACATTTCCATGGGTGTTTATCTCACTTTGCAAGTGAAATCTAACACACCTTAAGCAACCATGGCCCCTTGAATCTTGATTTAATATATAGGCTATCTAATCTCACCATAGTGTGACTCACTTCCCATAGAATAACACCCTCTCTCTCTCTCACCCAAATATTCTTTAGTATTTGGGTGTCAAGATTTACACTTAGTGCATTTGTGCATGAAAATAATGCCTCCTAGGAGAGACCCCTTTTCAGTTAACTCAGACTCTAATACATCCAATCTAGTACAAGACTATTGGATTTTACTCTTCTATTGGTGCTTGTCTTACTTAGGATTCCTTATGGGTTATTCTGATTCTATCTTACTATCATAGATTGACGCTGGTTCAGATAACCTCCCAACAAAATCCCTTTAAAACTATCAGCTCCTCTGGTAGACCAGAAGGAAACGCAACACACAGAGCATACTGTGCAGTCTCACCAGAGATAACTCTATGGGTGGATTCAATACTCAGGTGTTTACAACCTAGGAATGAGCGAAGATCTACGGTTGTACTCTGTAATATTTATTCATTCAGTCTAACATCTAATTATAGCATTCATTCTATTCATGCATGTGGAATACCCAATCTAACTAGTTAATTCATCCATCTAACATTCAACAATTAATCAACCATAAATACGCATACATTCATTCACATAACACATATGTTACCATGGTTCACCCCCTCCTGGGATACATCCACAAAGATCTGGCTCTCAAGATTTTATTATGGTTCAGTAATATATCACACGGTGCATGTTTACAATCTTAGGTCTCATTCTCTTCCATAGACTCCTCGATCCCTCTGAGGCTGACTAGATCACACCAGGCTCCTGAGCCTGTGATTTAACTCTCGGGATTGAGTCACTCACTACTTCCCTAGCTCATCAGCTTAATGACTTGTATAGTTATTACAAATCTCTCTCCCTCTTTGTGTTTCTGTGTCTCTGTCCCCCCCCCTTCTTCCTCTAAGTACTACTTATTTATATCCTTGTCTCACCAACCATTACAATACATTACAAAAACCCTAACCCTAGCATCGTTAGGTCTTCCTTACATGCGCCCCTTGCCTGCTTCTCTTACATGTGCTGCTTTTCCTTCCAGCTATCCTTTACTCCTTTCATGCTTCTCCTCCAAAAATATCCTTTCTTCTTGACTCGATCTGTATCCAACAGACCCCCAACATTGACATGTGGCTCGTCCCGAGCCACCAAAACTTTGTGCACTTCTTCAATAGCTCCTCCGAGAGCCTAGAAATTCTCTGTGAGTTCCTTTGCTTGTGTTTGAGGCTATGCGGTCTTTTCTTTGAGTGCGTCCAATACTTGCATTGCAATATCGTCCTTGATCATATCTACACACTATGCCTGAGTTTGTGCCATGTTCCTCTTTTCCTCTTCTGCTTGTGCAATGACCTCCATTGCCCGCTCTTGGAGAGGTTCCATTTGATCTTGTCACTCCTTTTGTGTCTGCATGACTATGAGTTCTGCTTGCAGATTCTTCATATCATATACCCCTTTGAGGTTCTCAGTGATCAACATCATCTTCTACCTCTGCTTGAGGTCCTGGACAACTGAGCTCATCTTCTCCTCTTCTTGGTCCCACTGCTGGACCTATTGATCCTCCTCCAAATTTTTCCATAGCTGTGCTATTTTATCAAACAAGTCAACAACTGCATGGACTTGTCACTCCATCTCCTCCATATTCCTTGTTTCTTCATGATTACTTTTATCCTTCACCTCCAGGGGAGTGGTAGGGATGAGATGCTCCTAGAGGTTCTCGATCTCCTGCCTGTATTGATCAATTTTCTGCACAATCTGATCAACCTTCTGCATCATCATGAGGTTTGTTGTCTGGGCGCTCTTTGGAATTTTGTCATAGGATACAACCAATCCCTACTCGAGCCCATCCACGCGATATTTCTCGCCTTTGGTCTCGATTTTGACCTGCTTGATCACCAATTCCAATGATTGTCTGATGTCCTTCATCTACTCCAGTTTTGCTGTGTCTATGTGTGCGCACGACTGTACCTCCTTAACGACACTGAATTGTAGTTTATACAATGCCTTGGTTGGTATATGCATCATTAAAAACTGTATTTGGGCTAGATATTTCAAGGGTTTCTAACCCACAATTTCATCCATGCACAACATGATGGGTGTAACGTGAAACATCGAGCTTGACTGTGCTGTCGTATGGATCCTATCCTGCTTGATCGATCCAGCCTTGGCTCCTGTATGTGATGTTGTGGGGAATGATTCTATTCCTTTTCTGACCCTCTGTGTTTCTATGATCTACTCGAGGAGATGCCTCATGTCTTCCATGTCATCCTGAATCCTATCCCTTTGGCGTTGGGCTTCGCCAAAATCCTCCGTTGTTCGATCCTGGACCATTTAGGCCACAAGGTCCGCGTCGTCCTTCGTGATCATATATTTTGGTGGCATTTTGTGCACCTTAGTTTTCTTGTGCACATCCCCCATTTGTATGATTGGCCTCTTGGTCTGGCCTTTATCCTGTTGAGTAGCACTTGAGGTGGTCCCTTGTGCTATCTCAGTCTCTTTTTCCTATTCTTGCGGTGCCTAGGTGTTGTTCTTCTTCCCCGCTTGGGTACCTTTCTTGGACACACCCCCTTTCTTCTGTTACGTTAGGTTCTGACCTGTATTTGGCTTCTTGGGTACCATTTTGTCTCCTACAAATGCCTTTTCTAGCCGTGCATTAGCCTACTTATCCGCAGACATCTATTGATTCAGGTCTGGAACCCTCCAGTCATCGTTCCAATCCTTGATGGCCATTTCTATGTCCTCTTCCTTGACACAGTACCACAGTTGTAGCCATTCATTATTGATATCCTTCCGTGCTTGGATCCATACTGAATGCATGGGTGCTTTAAAGTTGTCTATGCCCTGATATTGTGTGACCACTTCTAGTGTAATCTGCCAAGTGTTGGCAATGCTTTCCTCTAGGTCGTTGTAATACCCTACGAACATGCATGCATTTGCACATTTGTTTTTAGGGTCTGAAGTGCTCCCCAATGATAGGTATTGCATTGCGTGGAAATGATTGGATCTCTCGACAAAGTATGTATACTTAGGCTCCCTCCATCTGACCAAGGTGATCAGGACGAGTAGCCAATAATAGTGAAATTTTGTCCCCAGGTCCTGTACGTCCTTGCGGTCTTCCATGAACATATTTAACAAGTATGGGGCCCATCTGAGTATAGTTCCCTCCACACACTCTACTGTAGCTGGGAAGACCTCGACAGGGAATTCCTCCTTGCGACACTTCCTGAGTAACCTTCACACCATGATTTTTGTGGCCATCCTTGTTGCTGCATCACTAATGTGATTAATTATGATTCTATGCGACCCTCTTTCTATACCATACGTATTATTCATTTCCTCGACTAGTTCCTTCTCCTTTGTTTTGTCATCAAGGAACATCATGGGTGTCTACCCCCAAGGTGGAAGCCCTGTAATATATGTATTGAGCTCTATTTCTATCGATACGAGCTCTTCCACCCATAGGTATCCTCCGTGGGTAATTGCCATCAGCTACTTGATGAAGTTGGTTACGTCCCAACCCCTTCCAAAGTGCGGGATCTCCAACAGGCCTAGAATCCTGGTTTTGGCCAGTCCGACTGCCCACTATTTTGGTTGGTTAATTGGTTCGCCGAAGTGTCCTATACCCACTGTATCCAGGTAAACTTTCTTGGAAAACTCTAGAAACTTGTCCATGTCGGTCACATTGTGATCCGAGTACCGTAGTTTTTCCACGTGGTCTAATAGGTTACCTGCAACACACACACCTTCTAGAATGCACGACAAGACTATGGCTGTGGAAACCTTGCTGCGCGGTGATATTGGTACTAGCTGCTTTCCCTTTATTACACATCAACATTACTCGCTTTGATAAGTGTCGCAAGTGTCGCATGTTGCTCACAAGTGTCGCAAGTGTTGCATGTTGCTCACAAGTGTCGCAAGTGTCAAGCAAAGCATACTGCCATGATGACGACACTAAGGAGACACTTAAAATGCCTCAAACACTTGATTTGAAGGAAGAGGAATGGCTAACTGAAGTTAAGAACCTCTTGCCACCTGAAAGAAGCATTCAATCTAAGGTTTTAAGAGAGAGCACTCCCCTATATCACCCTTAGGAGTGCTGACGCTCCCCTATAAAGTGCTAGGGAGCGTTATAACACCAAACAACTTTGCAAGAGGAGCGCTACTGATTTTAAGAGTGTTGGCACCCCCCTTAAGCCTACTAGGGAGCGCTATAGCACCTTAATGCCCCTTTTGAGGGAGCGCTGTCTAATCTAGGCAGGAGTTGGTCCATTGAGGAGAATAAGGGGAAGATATTTCAATCTTGGAAGGCAGTTGCATTCGAATTCCTGGTTCAACCATGATCTTAGGAGAAGATCCCTGACTCAAGGAGGGAAATCCTCAACTTACCCTAAAGATACCTCAAGAGGTTAGGTCTTTCTAAACCTATATAAGTAGACTCTATGATAGTGAAAAGGAGGAAGAATTGGAAGCATGAAACCTATGATCTCATAGGAAACATACAATGAACTGGAGGAAAGTAATCAGTGAAGTTGCTTTCATCCATATCGTGGATCTTTTGAGCAAGGGTTAGACAAAGGGGACTTGATGAAGCTGCCGCATTCGCATCTACGGTTGTAAGTTACTTTTGTCATTGTTCTCATCAATATGACACGCTTGGCTTGTTTCTTTTTAGTTTGTATTTAATCTCACATGAACTTATCTCTGATAGATAGATCTATTTCAAGATAATATCAATCGAGTAGGAAGTGGTTGTACTATTGTTTGTCCACAGGGCTCATCGAGGTGAGAAAGATTGGAGCTCAACTCAGAGCGTGTAGGGACAAACGCCGATAAAAGGTACTTATTTTCTCCTTCCTCCTCATGCATTAGTTTGTATAGATCTGAAAGGAAGTCAGTGTCCATGTTAAGCGTCTTCTGTCTTAAGAGTTAAGAGTCTAGCTCTCAAGAGGAGATCTACCTATCCGTAGGGAGATTTTCCTTCAACAGAAACTGGTGACTCCACTGGGGAGAATCGAATCGAAAACTTTTGGTTTTGATTTTTCCTCATAGACCTTGTCTTACCTGTTGATTTTTTTCAGACCTTGTTCACCCCTTTTTGATTGATTTCATGTGCTGATTGACTCCTTACCCCATCACACTCAGCTTGATTGCCAAAATTCGACTGAAATTTTGGATTTTTAGACATTTTCATGAGATTTTTAAGCCTGGTGCCCCTGTGGTTGTGTTAACAGAGCACCAATGCTCCCTGGATGCGTTAGACAGAGCGCTATAATGCTTGGTGCCCTTTACACCAGAGCGCCAGCCCTCTTTTGGCAAAAACCTTTCTAGAATTTATTTTTTCAGGGTCCAGTCTCTGTGTTTCACTTGCTGAGCCTCTCTGTGAGTCAATGCTTCTTCCCACTCAACTTCAACATCCTTCCTTCTGAGGAACAAATACCTTGCTGTTTAGATTTTGTAGCCTTCTTCATTATTTTTGAGTTTTTCTGCTTTTGGGAGTTTGAAACCAATGCACTGTTTTTTGTCTGAGCAAGAAACTCTGGTGAAAGACATCAGAAGTCTACGAATCTCTTCATTTGGTTTTTGTTGAGTTCATTGCTCTTTAACATCTCTTTTTTGTGTGAAATTCTTGATTTTCTTTGTTTTCTTCTCTTTCGCTTCTTGTTTTTCATCACAACAAGAGGGTGTATTGTTTGTACGAAACCTGCTTATGTTTGTCTGAGTTTCCTTGATTCAAAAGGTTAATTGGAAGGAGAAGTGTCATTTTGAATTAATCATTATTCACACACAAACAATAAAGAGACATCTTCATGATTGATTTGCATATTAGAAGACATTTCCAAAAAGTTTTAGCACCACATTGGATTTGATTGAATTTTTTTTGTTTGAGGACATTCCTTATTAGTGCTTGTTAGTGAAAATAACTCTCTCTCTCCCCCTTAAATAGATATTCATCGAAAAGAAATGACTTCTTATCATATTTGATGCATTCTTTGGGGATCGAGTCATCATTCCATCCGTTTCACTTCCATGCACCCCTTTTGAGTAAAGAACAACTATAAAATGAATGCTAATTAAAACCTATCTAGAACATTTTCTTTTCTAGGATCCTCTACCAATAGTAGACTAGGATTAGTACTTTGGATTAGGCTGTGAGCATAACTCTCCAAAGTTTCCAAAACAAGCATTAGCATCCTGAGCTAGGGAGAGTCAAATCCAATTGTCGTATAAGTCTGCCTGGGATCCCCCTCTCACACAGGGGTTATGCACGAGGTCACACTCGGGAAAGCTACGAAGATTATCCCTCCATGGTTTGACTGATTGTAGTGGTCAGATCGTATTATGGGGATCACTTAAAGGTATACCCAAAATGTTGAGTGGAAGCCTTTCAAGTTGATTTCGGGCTAGATACCCTGCCTGTACGTTTAGACTGGACTTTCGACTGTACCCGCCCAGGGGCTGACTGCGAATTGGTAACCTTAGTGGCCATAATATTTAGGGTCTTACACAAGGTGACATTGAAGGGAAGTCTCACTGTACCTGGAGCAGACATTGGTCAAACTCACTCGAGCTCCTTGGAGGGTAAATCCACAATTACTGCGTGGAAGCTTGCACCAAGGTGAAAGTCCGTTAAGCAGGTTTCCATTGTAACTGTTCCACCATATCCCCGCCCCTTCTTGACTTGATCACGCAACGTTGGATTTCATCACCAACTAGTACGGTCATCGAGAGAAGGTTTTGTTTGCTTGGTTGTGATTCCTAGATTCTATTAGCGTATGCTGCTTATTTTCGATAGTTGGCCATAGATTTTTTTCGCCGACTCTTTTACGCCAACATCGACCGTCCACGCCGTTCGCGGAGGCTATAGGGACTTCCTCTAGAAAATATGGAAGAGAATACCCCTTTACCCCCTCATTATATGGAGGAATCTCCTCAACAGAGCGAGGTTCACGACACTATAACCTCCCAAGAAGAAGTTCCCACCTCTTTAGAGAATTTTCGAATTGTTTCAGAGTCTTTGGAGGCTTTCTGCATTCCAGAGGGATATGAGAGACGTGTTCTCCAACTCAATTCAGCCGGTGAATTTATCATCATCAATCCTTCTGACATTCCGACTGGGCCTCATTCAAACCCTTTAGTCAACGACCCCTTTTGGACCACAGACATTGTTGGAAGTCCACCGTGCATGGTGCGGGATCTTTATGGAACAAGAGTAGGTGTCGATGCGCCTATCGCCTACACCGTACCTTTAAACCATTTTACCGGTACTACAATTTTTTCAGCCACACTGTCCGTTGGTCCGAACAAATCGTTCGTTGGCCCATGGTCCACTTTTTCTCTCCAGACGACCCACTCTACAATGGTCCCTCACGTACCGACTATTCCTGTCGGTAATGCGGTGGTTAGCCAAGCTGCAATTGGCACACCACTAACACCTAGACCTTCATCATCACTCCCTTTTGGGTATAGAGCACTGAATTCTTCTGTTGTCACTACTACTCAAGCTATGCCCAGAAGTTTTATACCTATACAAAAACCTGGAGGGACCGGTCTTGGTAGCTTTAACCCGTTAAGCAACACCGGTCAGTCGTTTACGTCTGGTTCCCAAATTCTGGGAACTCCACCTCAAGCTGGGGGGCATCCTCCCACCGAAGGACAACTTCCATTTGGAGGGCACCCTCATGTTGGGGGGAAACCTCAACCTGGATCCTACGATCAACCGTATGGACAAAATGTGTCTCCCACACCCAATCTGTAGAATATCCCTTTTCTAGGAAACCCACAGTTCTCTGGGGGACATAATCCTCAAGCTCCACAACAACCTTTCCCCCCTCAAGGGACTCATCTATATCCTCCTTATGGACAAACGCCAAATCCGACTTATAATCCTCAAAACCCATCCGGTTATCCTCTGCTCGCACATGTTTCTCGAACCCCCTCAAATCCTGTGTACCCTGGTCAACACAAACCTTATACAAGAGGACCCACTGGTTACAATTATCCGCCTAACCCAGTGTATGGTCCTACTGGTGTTCCTATGCCGCACCAGTATTACCCACAGGTTAACCGACAACTACCTTTCCTAGCAACTCTGGACCTCCCAGACTTGTCTTGGTTAACGAACGATCCTATTTCTCATTCTCCGGTTTGGCCAGCTATTCTAGCTAAACTTCCTTCTGATATTCCAAAATTCGACGGAAAGTCCGGAGAAGACCCAAAAAACCATGTGATGACTTTCCATTTGTGGTGTTCATCCAACTCCCTCATGGACGATTCTATACGTTTGCGTCTTTTTCAACGACCGCTTACAGGTTCTACATCAAAATGGTATATTGAACTACCAAATGCTTCTTTTCATGATTTCAACTCTCTTGCCATGTCCTTCCTCACACACTTCCAACTGCCCATTCGATACGAGACGAGTACCGAATTATTGACCTCCCTTCATCAGACAACCTCCGTACATATCTATGATCATATTCATGAATGGAGACGATGATGAAGGTTAATCAAAGTGGTCATTCCTGACCAATTATTAGCGGAATGGTTCACCAAATCACTGTTACCCTAGATTGCTCGTGATGTTGTTATGGGTGGTGTAGTCACCGAGGAAGAAGCTATTGCCCGAGCTTAGTACTTAGATTTGGTTTATTCACAATCTGGTACTCTGTACGAGTTGATACCAAATGCTACCCGTGCCACTAATGATCCATCCAAACCATCATCTATCTCGCACACGGATGGAGTTATTGGCTCCGTCAAAACCCAATCTACTTCCTAGTAGACTGGAACAACCCAACGGTACGCCTCGACGTCTGTTCCCAGTTTGAATGCACCCTCTTCTACCTCCCCTCAAACTCAGGTCTCTGAGGTGAATGTGGTCCAATCGACCCCTTCACAAAAATCTGGAGGCAAGAATAAAGCAAGAAATAAACCAAAGAAAAACAACAACAATGAACAACCCAAAAATCAACCTCAAAACCCTACTGCCGGAAAACAACCACAACAGAAACCCAAATTCCCATGTCTCATTTGTGGTGATGATCACTACACCCGAGACTGTCCACATCACGATGAAGTGGCCAAGATCTTTAAGGGAAATTCACAACCCGCTGTGCTTACCCATCCTTTTCCACAGTAGCAATCTTTGGTTGCTCAAACCCCCACTCCAGGGGGTAGTTCAAACCAATCCCATGATGAGGCCTCGACAAGTGCCCACATTTACATGTTTAATGGGATTAATTTGACCACTCGCACTACGACATATGACACATCGATTAAACCTGATAAGCTGAAGCCCACTAATGGTTCCTTACCGGACCCATTACCATCTTCCGTTAGTCCTCCGTCTGTTATCCCTCTGTCCGAGCCACTTTAGATCGAGAAACCTTCTTTTGACTCCATCTTACGCCCTCCTAAGAGAATTATCCAGAAATCTACCATTAATCCTAGTTCACGGGCTGCCCAAAACTACAACATTGTTGAAGATTTGGCTCAAGCACCATGTGCTATGTCTACTTTGGAAGTTCTACAACACTGTCCTAGTCAACGTAGAATGCTCTTAGCCACCATCGATGCTTTCGATCCTGAGTCATATAATAACCTCACGTTTAATATGAATGATCATCAACCTCGACTCTCCCACCAACTAGCTTTTCAGATCGATGTTGTTGTTCACAATCAACAAATCCACCGAACTATCTTGGATGAGGGAGCCTCTACTTGTGTCATGTCTTTAGCTTGTTGGAAAGGCTTAAAATCAACCACCCTTAACAAATCCCCTACGATGTTATGCACTTTTGATGGGCGATTTTTTCATCCTCACAGACTTTTACAATCCTTTGCCATTCAGTTGGGCGAAAAAACTGTTACTGTTGATGTCGAGGTGGTCGAGGCCCCCCTCGATTACAACCTACTACTTGGAAGAAGTTGGTTCTATGCTATGACTGCCATCGCCTTGTCAGTGTTTCGATGTGTACAATTCCCCCATCAAGGCAAAAATGTCACTATCGATCAACTAGATTTCTGTACACCCGACGCTCGTGCCCCTGTCACCAACAACATTCCTTTTTTGGGAGACCACAAATTTACGTATGAAAGCGTTGGTGTTGGCTTGTTGAAATATTCTAGCCTTATGGGTACCTTCCCTACACCACTTCCACCCACCACACATCATATTGCCACCGTCAATATGATTTCGACTATGCCTTATCAATCTTTGGAATCATCTGACCCTTGGATTGTACCTAGTCCTATGGAATTCGATGTGCTCGGTGACACCATGCCACTTAGCCCARCCGAGGCTGCATACATGGCTATTCAATCAGCCTCTCCCTCCCTGGACAATCCCCATCTATTGGCACCTGATGCCTACTCAATGTCGTCATGGTTGGATTCCCTATCATCTGCAATTGATTACATTTCCAAAATTTTTCCTTTCTGCCTTTGGAAGAAATTCACAAAGACATACACTCTGTCTTCCCTCCTGATGTTACCGATTCTCCACAATCTCCCATCCTCACACAAGATACTCTTTCTGAGGGGAATATGGGTAATATCTCTACTACGATCGTTATTGATATTTCAATCAAAGAGGGCGTTGTGGAAAACATTAACCTTGGTGCTAATTGCACACTCGAAGAAGTGGTATCTTACACCGCTCTGTTTAAATAATTCTGCGACGTCTTCGCTTGGAGCTATGAGGAAATGCCAGGGATCGACCCTTCGATCGTCGTGCACGAAATCAAGACTTACCTTGGTGCGAAACCTGTTCGATAGAAACTCCACCCGATTCATCCCAAGAAAATCGCAGCTATAAAGGCAGAAGTTGAGAAACTTTTAAAATCTGGCTTTATCTATCCTATCCCTTTGACAGAATGGGTCTCCAACCTTGTTCCGATTTCCAAAAAATAAGGGACCATTCGTGTCTGCGTTGACTATCGAGATCTCAATAAGGCTTGTCCAAAGGACAACTACCCTACACCCTTCATCGACCAGATCATTGATAATTGCGCTGGGAGCGTAATCTTCTCCTTCATGGATGGTTTTTCCGGGTATAACCAGATTGAAATTTTACCTGCTGATCAACATAAGACGACCTTTATCTGCCCATGGGGAACTTTCGCCTATCGAAATCTACCTTTTGGTCTCAAAAATGCTGGTGCTACTTTCCAGTGGGCCATGTCGTACACTTTCCATGATATCAAGCATATTGCAGAACCTTACCTCGACGACTTACCTGCCCACTCATCCAATCGATCAGATCACGTTGATCACTTACGGGCTATTTTTCTTCGATGCCGGTTTTACCGTATCCGCTTGAACCCACATAAGTGTATTTTTGCTGTCAAATCCGGTCGACTCCTCAGTTTTGTTGTCTCTAAAGATGGGATTCGGGTGGATCCCTTAAATATTAAGGCTATTCTGGCCTTACCCCCACCTACTAGTTTGACCCAACTCCAAAGTTTGCAAGGAAAATCAAAATTCCTTCGCCATTTCATTTGTAACTACGCTGAGATAACTAAAGGATTCATGTGATTGTTATAGAAAAACACCCCCTTTCATCTGGGATGACATCGCTCAATGATCGTTTGACACTCTCAAGCATGCCTTGACCCACACACCTTTGTTGCACCCTCCAGAGTATACAAAGGACTACATCCTTTACTTAGCCGCCTCCACTTCCACTATTGCAATGGTGTTAGTTCAAGAGGACCCCAACGATGAGGAACATGTGATCTATTACCTGAGCAAGAGTCTATCTGGACCCGAACTCCGATATTCACATGTAGAGAAACTGGCTCTGGCAGTCATCATCGCTGTCCATAGATTTCTCCATTACATCCTACTACGCACCACCATGGTGATTGTGGACTCAAACCCCATGTACCATGTCTTGACACATCAAGTGCTCGGGGGAAAATACTCTAAATGGATCGTCATCCTTCAGGAATTCGATCTTGAATTTGCGAAGTCCAAAGCCAAAAAGTCCCTGGTGTTTGCGGAGCTCATCTGCGACCTCCCCCATACTGATGAAGATATTGAACCTAGAGATTCTCTCCCTGAAGAAAATCTTTTCCTCATCAGCACCTATGATCCTTGGTATGGAGACATCCTCCTTTATCTCCAAACCCAATGCTTTCAACCTAACACTTCCCGTGAAGAGCATCGACATATTCGCCACCATTCTCGTCGGTGACACCTTGTGTCACCATGGTATTGATACTATCCTTCGACGATGTTTGATTCATGCCAAGGCTGAATGCGTTTTGAATGACTGTCACCTCAGAGCCTGTGGCGGTCACCTTTCTGGGATGGCCACAGCCCAAAAAATTCTACATGCCGGCTATTTTTGGCCCTCGATTTTCAAAGATTGTATTGAGGTAGTCAAAAAATGCCCACCCTGCCAAGTTTTTACTAACAAGGCATGCACCCACCCTACTACGCAGCACCCCATTATCGCCATCGGCCCCTTTTCCAAGTGGGGTATCGATTTTATGCAATGTAAGCCTACCTCAGCCGGGGGGCACAGTTATATAATCATCGTCGTCGACTACTTTACCAAATGGGCTGAGGCTATGCCTACCTTTCTGAACGATGGTCGTACCACAACTCTTTTTGTCTTTAACCACATCATAACTCGTTTTGGTGTACCACGCGCCATTGTCACTGATTACGGTTCACACTTTAAGAACCAGATGATGAGTGAATTGCATGCCATGTTGGGTTTTCACCATGAAAACTCATCCTCATACTATCCTCAGGCCAACGGACAAGTTGAAGCCATCAACAAGGTCCTCAAAACCATGATTCAATGCATGGTAGGGGCAAATAAGACATCCTGGCATCTACAACTTTTCTCCTCTCTTTGGGATTACCGTACTTCTATGAAAACTGCAACTGGGTTCACTCCTTTCCAGTTAGTGTATGGCATCGAAGCTGTTTTACCAACCAAGTGTGAGATTCCATCTCTGAAACTTAAAGTAGAACTCCTACCCCATACTTCTGCCGAAGAAGAACATTTCTTATATCTGACCAAACTGGATGAAACACGCCGTGATGCCGCTCTTGTTAGCAAGGCACATCAGAAACGGATAAAAAATCAATACGACAAATCCGTCCATCCTCAGACTTTTGCAGAAGGAGACTTAGTCCTCGTCTATGACCAGGCTCATGACAAACTAGGGACAGGTAAGTTAGAACCTCTGTGGCATGGCCCTTACATTGTGAAAAGTGTTCTGCACAGAGGCGCCTACGAGTTAGTCGATTATGATGGAATCTCCCTGGGAGAGCCCCGGAACGGGCTTTACCTTAAAACGTACTATGCCTAGATCACCTAGCATGTGTACTTTGTACATTATTGTATTTTAGTTCGGTGTGTCTGTTTCTTTCACGTGCTCGAGTCTTTACCTTTGCCACTCATAACTGTGCCTTGTGTTTTCATGCGCAGACGACGTCTTCCTTTCCTATCTTTGTCGTGTTTGTCGATGGCGCTAGTTGATACACTCGGAACATTGCTTCGGCAGCATGGGTCATTTACCAATTTGATGAGGTGGTGAGTTCAGGAGGTATTTTCTTAGGACCATCGACTAATAACATGGCAGAATACCATGTTGTCATCAGACTTTTGACCCAAGCCTCCTCCCTAGGTATCTCTCGTATCATTGTTAACCTAGGCTCCCAACTCGTGGTCTATCAACTCAACCGTATCTACGCTATTCGTAATCCTATCCTGCTATGTCTCCACCTACAAGTTTGCCATCTTGAATGAATGTTTGATTACATCGAATACAGACATATTCCAAGAGAACTCAACAATGTTTCGGATTTGTTAGCTAATTACATCATGGATCGATATCTCACCCATAGATAAGGTTTCATGAAGGAAAACAAATTGTACATCACATGTAAATTAAAACACATCACATTAAAGGCATCATCATGTACAAATTTTGTGGCACTGTAAAAACTCAGAATTGTATATATATACATAGCGTGACTGAAAATGTTTTGATTACATCAAAAAAGTATTTGGAAGAGAAAAATTTTGGGTCTTTACACCCATACAACATCGTCTGACAAGTCATACAAAAGATACAATCACCAGAGAGACTCTAATATCTCTGCACTGCATTGTGTTGAGAGTAACATATCACTACGCGCACTACGCGTCTCAGTAGAGAATTAACATTCTCTGGCACCCCCACAGTGTGTCTCTGTAGATGTAAAGGCACTTCTCTCCTCCGTAGAGGATGAATGCCCATCGTGAGGCCTTGAAGGTTTCTTTCAACCTCCTGGAGACCTATCACTGGTGCCCATGGATCTACTGCAACCTGAGCACCTCCGCGACGTCCTGGTATTGGTATCTCAGCCAGGTGCACTACTCCCTTGTCTGCATGTTGAAAACAATACATCCATTAAAAACTCTTCCACGTACCCCCAAAAAAAATATATACATTAAAAACTTAAAACAAAAAACTAGACAAGGTGTTGCTTAGTCTCTCACCTGACGCATCCCAATCTTCCCCCGCTGGTAGAGTTAAATCCATGCTCCCGCGAAAATCCACATCGGCATATGGGAAGTATTCTATCCAAAGATACTGGCATCTCAGCCAAGTGAAGAAGTCACCAGTAAAATGGAACTCTGACTCTGCCACTAGTCTCGGAGACAGACTAGTCCACCGTTCCATTCGCGGTTCCCCCACTGGTCGTACCACCAATGCAATCTGAGGCTGCATCTGGGAGATGCGCTCTAAGAAGAATGAGACCAAGAACAAACCATATCCGAACTATTTCTACCCCATCCTACACTTCGAAACTTGTTCCTTCACATTCCGAAGAAACCCTGCGCTCCAGTTAAACAGTGTTGGCTCCAAAGACTGTGCGCCATAAACTACCTGTGATCTCGACGCCAGATGTGCGCTAGTGCTTCCCGTCACACTCGTGATGGAGAAAAAAATAGACCAAAGGGGTATCTCTCTGATATCCTTGATTGGGATTCTACCCCCACCAATCTTTCTCCTGGGACACAATGACGTGCCAGATACACACCCACTTGCTCAGGAAGCACCCTCTGTACGAAAAAAGCTATAGGAAGCCCTCTTTTCGAGAGGCCAGTCAAGAAATATACATCTTCCAACTCAATGGTGAGAAGCTGTGTTCTGATCCGAAATCCCTGCTCTGCAACATCCCACAAGCTGATTATGTGTTTGAATAGAAGGATCTCTTTCTTCATCTTTTGTAGATTGAATAATTTCAGAAGGCCACAATCCCTCAACACGGCCCGCGTACGAGGACTCCGCAAAGCAGCCAAATCATCGAGCTCATGCTCCCATTCCTTCCACTCGATCATGGTCGTCGCTGAAATCACCTACAAACAAAAAACACAAAGAATTTCATTATTCAATTTTTTGGCAATTTCTTAAGCAATTTAAAAACTTGAAATCTATTGCCCATACTATTCAAAAAGGACCACGCCCTCTTTTTATCACTCAATAATCATCACGCAACAATAAAATGTTTTAAATTAAAATGATTTTCATAATGGCTGCGTGGGCATATTTTTTGAGTTTCTTATGAATTCTTTAACAAAAACGACCTATCTACTTAAGTACCAAGGCATTGGCATCTATGCTATCACCCTCTAGAAGCGTTTTTGTAAAATAATGTCTCTTTCCCATCGTTTTCAATAGAGGCCGATTTGATCTTTTTTAGAACGACCTAGGGCTTCGTTTTTTTATTTAATATTGTTGTGGAAATAAATATTGAACCATGTAATTGAAAGAAGGGGAGATGAATATCTACCTGGTCCAAATGGCGAGAGAAACGGTCAACCGTAGCTCCGGTATCAAGCAAAACAAGATCCACCTCCAAAATGAGAATCTTCACTGCTACAAAATCCTTATGCAAAATAGAATGGTAAATGAAGATTTTTCCTGTATTACTATTTATAAATTTCCATTTTTTATAAGGTATAGTCATTTGTGGGTTTCTTTAACACTATAATGGCTTCACTAAACCTCTGGATTGAAGTTTTGACACTACAGGTTTCAAAGCAGTTCTGATCATTTGTCTACCTTATCACATCCACGAGCATAGTCTTAGTTCGTTCTCAAGCTCGAGAATATAAGAACGCACCAGGTAGACTTTTATCTCTTTTTCGGACCCGTATGGACACACGAAAAAGGAACCCCCTGGAGTCATCTTTAAACTCTTTTCAGACTCTCTAAATATGAAAAGATTGTCGAGTGATCTTGCTTCCTTTCACACTCGTTAAAAGGTTCGAAAGGGCGTCTTTTGAGTGGTAGTTTATCTCTTTTTCGGCCTCATGAGACTAACTGTACAAAAAAGGAACTGAGAGAGTTCTCTTTTAAGCTTTTTTCCAGACTCTATAATCATGAAAAACCTTTGAGTTTTCTGTCTTTGGACTCGCTAAAACAAACATCGACAGGCCCATATGGGAACGAACCCTTACTTCTTCCATTTCGTTAAACAAAGGAAGAGGAACTTACCGAAGGTGAGTTATATTGAGCATGTGTTACCCTCCTCGAGCTCGTTAAATTAAAAAGAGGTACTCGTCTATCTGGATGGGGGAAAATTTGAAAGAAGCAAGCCAAGCAGTCTCTTGAGAACATTACCAAGTAATTCTTAGAGTCACCCTTGAACACGACACTTTGTCTTTTGCAAGCATTTTAATCTGGTGAACCTCTGCACTGAGCCAATCCTTTGAGTTTCTTTCACTCCTTTGGGTCACCTGACGTAAGTCACAACATCCATTGCATCATAAAGTTTTGGTCCTTGTCATGTTTCTGCTATTGTGCCTCAGTGTTCAAGGGAAGTATCCGCTGTTAGATAATCCAAAATACAATTATCATAGTTTATAAAGTTAGAATAAAATGATTATTAATTTAGAATATTGAATTAATAATCTAGAATATTTGGTAAATCAATGTATACTTTTAGAAATACATTATTGTTGTAAAAGATATGACTCTAGAGAGGTGTCGTATCTTAGACTCTAAATTAGGAGTATTGTTTTAAGATTGTTAAGATAACATTTATTGTAAATGGACACTTGTTTATTTAATAAGTAATCCATATCTAGAGTTTGTTAGGACATTTAACTTATATATAGCTCATTGCAAGAGTATTGTGTTGTTCGGGTGTAAACTCTTGCAAAGTCTCTTATGTAATTTCTTTTCTGATTTAATAAAAGTGTGTGTCTGAGGACACTTCGACCATTATTGTAGTATCAGAGCTCCAGTAATGCTGCTGAACTGAAGAGGAGATTAGCTGATCAGAGGAAGAGATTCCAGTGTTATAGGCCAAGGAAAGTTGATGCATACTCTGACATTAAATCGGTCAGTTATTGTTCAATTTTTTTTTTTAAAAAGGAAAAGATTTTTTTTTTACTTTCAGATTTCAGTCATTGGACTCACAAACTAGTTTTACAAATTGTAAATCCGGAAAATTAACAAATTAGTTTCTGGCAAAGTAATGTCTGAGCAAAACACTGTGTAATTTCTGGCGAATACATTATCACTGTTATAAGCATTTAGATTCAACGAACTCTCTGTGTGCGCGCGATCCAACATAAAAAATTCACATATTGTTTGTGCCTTTTATGATAAATAACGCGCGCGGTTTTGGTGTTGCCTGGAGGAGTCTCTGACTGATAAATCAATGATTTCTATAAGTTATATACAGGTTGGAACCTACATATTGACAACATAAGTTAAATATTGGAAATTCTCCTGCGGACTGGTGCGTGGAAATCCTCTGCTGCGTGTCTGGTGTGAACATTTTAAAGAGGAGTAATACTCTCGCCCCTCAATACTAAAGTCACTTGTTGAAGGATAATCAATACTCTCTCCCCTCAATACTCTTTCCCCCCAATACTACTGGAGCGACTCTAACCTATGCGTGCATGGAGCGACTATAACCTACGCGTGCGTGGAGGGACTGTAATCTATGTGTGCGTGGAGCGATTGTAACCTACGCATGCATGGAGCGACTGTAATCTATGTGTGCGTGGAGTGAATGTAACCTACACGTGAAAACGAGGACCGTGGCACCTGTTAGTGACTATGATTCTTTATCCTGACGAAGCCATGGCAGATGGGGGAGATGGTGATGGCATGTGTGTTCGGTGTGCAGTTATGGTAATGGAATTTTTTGTCTACTGTTAGACGTTCTGCCATTTACAATCAGCCATTGTCTAGGATCAGATCGTTTTATAGTGCAAATACAATCAGATCGGCCACTACCAGCTTCAGCAGAAGGAGTCTCTCTGGCAACAATAATTTCCATTATTGATGCCATATCTTGATGTGCATGGCAGATGTTGACAGGAATGCTGAAAGTGTTATTTTCAAAGGCAATAAGTGAAGTAACTCTGATAGTTTTATTTTACATGTGAATTATCTTATTATTGTTACTTGCTCTTTTCCAAGGCAATAAGTGAAGTGCCATTATTTATTTCGGCCATTATTGTAACTCAAAGTCTTTTTACTTTGAGGGGGGGCAGGATTGCCAGAATTTTGTAAAAGTGTAAAATTTTGAAAGTTCCTTGGAATTTGACTAGAGCCAAGTACAAAGCTCAGTGATTTTTTCCTTGTTTCAACGACTATACGAGGGTCAAGGCCAAGCCCCGATAGATCGTCTTTGGTGTGATGCATCTGGTGTGTTTTTCATCTTCATATTTCTTTGTGTGATTATTTTTTGGTGCGTAAATTCAACAAACTACAATGTCGAAATTAATTAATTTGTTCTCCGACTTAGATAAACTTGAAGGCACAAAATCATACAAGACATGGAAACGACTCATTGAAAGCATTCTCATTTACAATGAACTTTGGCGTGATATCTGTAATGAAGATACTAAGCCCACTAAGCCGACAGATGCAACTACATTAGCGAAATGGGAAGTTAAAAATGCCAAAGCATTAGCACTTATTAAATCTTCAGTTAATGATGAGATGTATGTTCACATTGAAAATACGACTGATGCGTGGTTTGCTTTGAAAGTTTTTAAAGATTTATTTGATACTCAGCCCAAATCCAAGAAATTTGATCTTCAATTAAAGTTGCTTCAACAAAAATTGACTGAATGAGGTGATGTCCATGAATATATTTCCAGACTTAAGAACATTAAGAAGGAAATACTAAATGCGGGTTTTCAAGCAGTAGATGATAGTTTCATGACCACAATCTTAATCGCTGGATTGCCTTCTTCCTATACACATTTTTTGGAAACTTTACAAGTCACTGGAAAGTTAGACAAGCTTACATTTGATGAACTAAGTGAACTATTATCTCAACACAACAAAACTTTTGGAAAGAAAAAACAAGTTGGAGAAGATGTTTTTTTCACAGAAGCAAGCACAAGTAAGACTTCAAGTGACAGTTATAGCATCACAGGAAGAGGAAATTTTGTACAAGGTCATGGATGAGTCCAAAATAGAGATACCAACTTTCAAGCCAGAGGCAATAGTCAAGGCAGAGGCAACAATCAAGGAAGAGGGTATTTTCAAGGCAGAGGAAACAATCAAGGCACAAGATATTTTCATGCAAGAGAAAATAGTCAAGGCAGAGGCTCTTTTCACGGCAACAGTCAAGGCAGAGGATAAACTCCACACATAAATCAAAGCAGGGGTAGAGGACATAATTTCGGCAGAGGGAGAGACTTCAGTCAAATTTTTTGCAGAAGGTGTAACAAAGTTGGTCATTATGCAGAAGATTGTCAAACTTCCATTGTTAAAATCGCCAAGTTTCATCAAAACACAACACAGTTTGCAAATGATCGACATGATGATGATTCAGAATATGTGTTTACCTCATCTTAAACATTACAAATTTCCACTGATTTTCAAAGTGATTATGAAGATGCTTGGATTTTAGATTCAGGAGCATCTCAACACATGACTTTCAGACGTGACTTCTTTTGGAATTTTCAAGAATGCCATCTTAATTCTGTTTTTCTTGCAGATAATACTAAG
The DNA here is from genome assembly GCA_009831015.1 of Picea engelmannii. NCBI lineage: Eukaryota > Viridiplantae > Streptophyta > Pinopsida > Pinales > Pinaceae > Picea > Picea engelmannii. Next base: position 646,093 of record ML786769.1, on the reverse strand, counting down.
CATACTCCTTATGGAAGAGGGGTCGTTAAAGTTTATTTACCTGATATTGGAGAACAAATGATTTCAAATGTATGGTATGTACCCACCTTCAAAAAGAATTTGTTGTCTTTAGTCACAATTCGACAAGCAGGACATCAGGTGATTATGGAAGATGGCTTGGTTAAGATAAATTCAGTCAAACAAAATATGAAAACAGTGATGATAGGATATGAAGACGAAAAAYTGTTAAGGATGAAAGGAACAATTATTCCAAGACATTTAGACTTTGTAGGAACAGTAAGTATATGTATCTCCCCTATTAGATTGTGGCATGTGAGATATGGACATCTCAACTTTGATAATCTGTCTCAACTGCAAAAACAAGGGATGGTTAAGGGACTTCCCACTTTCAAAAAGGACACTTCAAAATGTGAAGCATGCATTTATGGAAAACAGAGTTGAGAAAGTTTTTCAACAAGTTCATGGCGTGCAAATCGGCGGTTGCAACTAGTTCACAACGATGTTTGTGGACCCCTAGAAACTTCTTTCGGTGGTTGCAAATATTTTTTACTCTTTGTTGATGATTTTAGTAGAATAACTTGGGTTTAATTCTTGAAGCAAAAGTCTGAAGTATTTGAAAATTTTAAGATTTTTCGACAACTTGTTGAAAACGAAGTTAAAGAAAAGATAGGTACACTCAGAACAGATAATGGTAGAGAATTCACTTCTAATGAATTCAACACTTATTTCACAAACAATGGGATAAGAAGACATTTTACTAATTTCTACACTCCTCAACAAAATGGAGTCTCAAAACGAATGAATACCACATTGTTAGGAATGACAAGATCCATGTTAAGTTTTAAAAGGTTAAGTTCTACATATTGGGCATAAGCAATCCATACAACTATATACTTAAGGAACATATCTCCAATTGCTTCTTTGGATGGAATCACACCTTATGAAGCATGGTTTGGTTTCAAACCTTGAGTTTTTGGATCAATATGTTATGCCTTAGTTCCTAAAGAAAAACGAACTAAGATTGACTCAAGAAGCTTGAAATGCACAATGATTGGGTATTCTGATGAGAAGAAAGGGTATCAACTTTTGTCCAATGGAAAATTTATTGTGAGCAGGGATGTCATTTTTGATGAAATTGAAAGTAAAAGTGCTGACGAAATAGAAAGTCTTCTTCAAAAGTTAGAAACTAAAGGAAATCAAAGAAAAGGAAAAGTTTAAAGTCCGCCAAATTCACATAATTGGTATGAACTTGATTTTCCTTCATCTAAAGATGCTTCATCCAGTCCAGTTACTTCGACAACATCATCTGGTTCTTCCAGCAGTTCATCCGAATCTCCTAGCAGCGACAGTTCATCTGACAATGATTCTCCACCTCCAAAATCTTCAACTGATCGACGAACATCAGTTTACATTAATCCAATTTACAATAATGGTAATTCAGATCCCCAAACTAGTGAACATCAACTACCAAAATGGGCAGTTCAACTTTTGAAATATGTAAGGCCTGATGAGAAAAATAAAATGGGAACAAGGGGATCACACAACAATGAAGGGAATTTCGCCTTAGTAGCACATGATTTTACTGAACCTTCCACCTACAAAGAAGCAATAAAACATAAAGAATGGCAACATGCTATGGTTGAGGAATATCAAGCAGTAATTGATAACAACACTTGGAAACTTGTTGATTGTCCTACATGTGTTAAACCCATCGGATGCAAATGGGTTTACAGAATTAAATACAACCAACATGGCGAAATTGACAAGTATAAAGCCCAACTAGTGGCTAAAGGTTTTGTGCAGTAGGAAGGCATTGATTATGAGGAAACTTTTGCTCCTATAGCTAAATGGAATACCATCTTCTTAACACTTGCATTGGCTGCTCAGAACGGTTGGAAAGTTCATCAAATGGATGTAAAAACTACTTTTCTCAATGGATACTTACAGGAAGATGTATATATGCAACAACCACCAGGTTTTGAAATTGCAGGGCAGGAACATAAAGTCTGCAAATTAATTAAGGCTTTATATGGGTTAAAGCAAGCTCCCTGAGCTTGGTATATCAAAATGGATGAATACCTTAGGAAGGTTGGTTTTCAACTAAGTGAATCGGATGATACTTTGTATATCCGTCAACAGGGTCCTTATCTGGTAATTCTTATTATGTTTGTAGATGATTTGCTCATTACAGGAAACAATGATGATCATATCGCACAGGTGAAAAAGGAGTTACATGCAGGTTTTAGGATGACAGATTTGGGACTCCTTCACTACTATCTTGGTGTTGAAGTATTCCAACGTCCACATCATATTTTCATTTCCCAGAGTAAGTATGCAACAGAAATTCTTCAACGGTTTGGCATGCAGGATTGTAAACCATCTCTTACCCCTATGGAACAAAACTTGAAACTTTCAAAATTTGAAGGGGGGGAATTGGTAGACAACACTATTTATAGATAGTTGATTGGCAGCTTGATTTATTTGAAAAACACTCGTCCAGATATATCTTATGTAGTCAGTATTCTTTCCCGCTTTATGCAACAACCACAGGACAACCACTGGAATGCAGCCAAAAGAGTTCTTCGATATATCCAAGGAACAAAAGATTTTGGTCTTCTTTACAAAAAGACTAAAATTTTTGTACTTGGTGGATTTTCAGAAGCTGATTTTGAAGGGAGTATTGATGATCGCGCATCAACATCAAGCTATTTAATGAACATGGGTACAACAGCAGTGTCTTGGAATTGTAAGAAACAAGCTACAGTTGCAACTTCTACAGCAGAAGCATAATACATCTCAGCATGGGAAGCAACATGTGAAATTGTTTCGTTATGTCGAATTTTACAGGACTTGGGAATTTCTCAAGCAGAAGCTACATCATTATTCATCGACAGCCAGTCAACCATTAAGCTTGCCAAGAATCCAGTTTTTCATTCAAAGACAAAGCACGTGGACACCAAGTATCATCATATCAGATCGCTTATCGCAAAGGATGTCATCAAGACAATTTATTGTCCTTCAGAAGATCAGATCTCTGACATTTTCACGAAACCTCTTGGCAGAATAAAATTTACTAAGTTCAGGGATGAACTTGGTATCTGTTGTAATGTATCTTTGGATCATAGGGGGGAATGTTAGATAATCCAAAATACAATTATCATAGTTTATAAAGTTAGAATAAAATGATTATTAATTTAGAATATTAAATTAATAATCTAGAATATTTGATAAATAAATGTAGACTTTCAGAAATACATTATTGTTGTAAAAGATATGACTCTAGAGAGGTGTCATATCTTAGACTCTAAATTAGGAGTATTGTTTTAAGATTGTTAAGATAACATTTATTGTAAATGGACACTTGTTTATTTAATAAGTGATCCATATCTAGAGTTTGTTAGGACATTTATCTTATATATAGCTCATTACAAGAGTATTGTGTTGTTTGGGTGTAAACTCTTGCAAAGTCTCTTATGTAATTTTTTTTCTGATTTAATAAAAGTGTGTGTCTAAGGACACTTCGACCATTATCTGCCTCGAGAGTCAACCATCACAAATATCTTGTCTCAATACCTGTGTCAGTCCATGTTCATTTGATCTACCAAATCACATCTCTATGTTCGTTTCGTGTCGTTGATGGGGGATACATCAAGGCCCTCCTTCGACGAGTCTATTCCTGTCGACTTCAACCCATGATCCAGGAACTAGACTTAGAAACCAGTTAGTACTTTGGGACCTGCATGCCTTAATGGCAGGATTCCTCACATTCGACAGTGGGTTTACATCACTGACCTCTGATCGAATGATTCCACGGATGTTCGACTCCAGCTCATCCATTCACATTTGTCGAAATGTACTAGGGTACCTTGGGAATCATTGACATTAATGGTGATCTCCCTCGCACTTGTTAACGGTTTACATCATTGACTGGTAATCAAGTGGTTTCTGCCATGTTCGACATCAGGACATCTATTCACATGGTTAGATTCGTACTACATCGGTATCAGTAAGAAGACCCTGGGTTGAGTGATCACTTTGATATGTACTTTTCCCAGGTTGCGAAGGAGTTTCTCTTGAACAATGACACATATACTATTACATAGATCCACTTTGTATTGGTCGTGGCTATGTCTTGTCATCTCATAGATCCACTGTGTATTCTTCATGGCTACGATCGGTTCAGGTCATAAGAGTATAGATCCACACTGTATCCTCGGTGGCTATACCTTTTTATCAATACAATTATGGATCCACAGTGTATTTTATGGCGGCCATATCTTGCAAGTCTTGATCACCCAAGCATAGGTATGCCTGCCTTGGGTTTGGAACATGCCATAATATTTGTTGGATGTTTGTGTGCAGCTTCTGTCAGGTTCTCCGAGTCTATACCCTTGCTTGAAAGTCTACAAAGCATTTCAGTTATCAGTTCTCATCTTCTAACTTTATACTTTGGGGGGAAATCTATTACACATCAACATTACTCACTTTGATAAGTGTCACAAGTGTCGCAAGTGTCAAGCAAAGAATACTTCCATGATGAGGACACTAAGGAGACACTTAAAATGCCTCAACCACTTGATTTGAAGGAAGAGGAATGGCTAACTGAAGTTAAGAACCTCTTGCCACCTGAAAGAAGCATTCAATCTAAGGTTTTAAGAGAGAGCGCTGCCCTATATCACCCTTAAGAGCGCTGGCACTCCCCTATAAAGTGATAGGGAGCGTTATAACACCAAACAACTTTGCAAGAGGAGCGCTACTGATTTTAAGAGCGCTGACACCCCCCTTAAGCCTACTAGGGAGCGCTATAGCGCCCTAATGCCCCTTTTGAGGGAGCGCTGTCTAATCTAGGCAGGAGTTGGTCCATTGAGGAGAATAAGGGGAAGATCTTTCAATCTTGGAAGGCAGTTGCATTCGAATTCCTGGTTCAGCCGTGATCTTAGGAGAAGATCCCTGACTCAAGGAGGGAAATCCTAAACTTACCCTAAAGATACCTCAAGATGTTAGGCCTTTCTAAACCTATATAAGTAGACTCTATGATGGTGAAAATGAGGAAGAATTGGAAGCATGAAACCTATGATCTCATAGGAAACATACAGTGAACTAGAGGAAAGTAATCAGTGAATTTGCTATCATCCAGATCGTGGATCTTTTGAGCAAGGGTTAGACAAAGGGGACTTGACGAAGCTGTCACATTCACATCTACGGTTGTAAGTTAATTCTGTCATTGTTCTCATCAATATGACATGCTTGGCTTGTTTCTTTCTAGTTTGTGTTTAATCTCACATGAACTTATCTCTGATAGATAGATCTATTTCAAGCTAATATCAATCGAGTAGGAAGTGGTTGTACTATTGTTTGTCCACAGGGCTCATCGAGGAGTGAAAGATTGGAGCTCAACTCAGAGCGTCCAGGGACAAACGCCGATAAAAGTTACTTCTTTTCTCCTTCCTCCTCATGCATTAGTTTGTATAGATATGAAAGGAAGTCAGTTTCCATGTTAAGCGTCTTCTGTCTTAAGAGTTAAGAGTCTAGCTCTCAAGAGGAGATCTACCTGTCCGCAGGGAAATTTTCCTTCAACACCCTTCCACTGTGGTGGCTGACTTGAGGTTCTAACCTCCATTGTTCTCTCTTATGCATACTCCTCTACTCGTCCGATGACATATTCTACTATTCCCTCCTGTTTCTTCTCCAACGTGGTTGTGTGTGACCTTTCTGGTGCGACCGTTTCTGCCTGGCTTGGGATCATCCCATTAATCCTCAGGGATTCTTCAGGGCTTTCAGAGTGCAAAGGATTTCCTGTATCCTGGGTCTAATGGCTCTGTCCTACTTTTGACATATCGATATCCATGCCCACTGGTGTTGTCTGTTGGGTTTCCTCCACCACTGGTGTGGGGCTTCCTGGTTCCATATTGGGCGACAAGATTTCTTCCAAGTTGACGAATTCCAAAGGATGAGGTGGTTTTTGTTCACTTCCCTGTGGCTGTTGAGGTGCTATGAGGTTTCTTAGAGGTCATCTGCAAGCCTAGATCAGTGCTCCTAACTTGGGTGGTTCCATGGTGGTAAATATGTTCTCCGTCAATCTTAGTTGGCTCTGAAATTCCTGCAAAATCGATCTCCTCTCCATTTTCTCTCTTTCTCTGTGCTCTTCTCAATTTCACAATAACCCTTGCGATCCCCGCATGCTTACCTTATATAGGAATCATGTGAAAATTCTCGGAGATGTTACTCAACTTGCGTTTTTAATGAACTGACGCTTCCTACATACTTTCCATTGAATTCCCTTGCCATCTCTAGTTGGTGCGATTAATGCGACATCCCATCAATCGTTCTTGTCATTCAATTTTGATATTCATCGTCCGTTGGTGCCTATTTTTCATACCCTCCATTTCCATTGTTTCCGCCTTTTAGTGATCGTTGTTCCTTTCTCTGTCGCGCTAACATTTCCAAGTGCACATGCACATTCTATTTTCGGCATGCTACGCCTTTGTTTCTATCTTTTGATGTCCGGTGCAGTAACCCCTCTGTCACTGCATTTTTTTTTTTTTTTTAAGTGCTAGGAGGTCAACTGTCCCTATACAACTTCAGTCGACTCCCATTGATCATCCCTCTGAGTTCTGTTCCTCCTAAATCCTTCAACTGTATATCTCCCCCATCTGTGACAGTCTTTACTTCATATGGTCCTAACCAATGCATTCTGAGTTTTCCTGGGTGTTGAAGATATTTACTTTCGTACACCAATACTAAGTCTCCCTCTTTGAAATTTTTCTTCTTGATGTGTCCATCATGACAAGCTTTGTCCCTTGCTTTCTGTACTTCTTGGTGAAACCCTGCTAGAATCCTATATTCTTCCATGATCATCAACTAACTTAGCCTTTCTTATACTTTGACTCACTCTGTCATGTATGTAATTGCTGCTACGCACAGACTAGGTACCAAAAATTCTAATGGCACCACTGCTTCATGTCCATACACCAATATGGATGGTGTCTAACCTGTGAATTTATTGCATGTAGTCCTGTATGCCCACAGTACTGTTGGTATCTTCAGGTCCCAATCATCCCTATTAACATTGCAGATATTTGTCAATGCATTATCTAGGATCTTATTAAAGGCTTCCATTATTCCATTTGCTTGAGGATGATATGGTGTACTCTTTTGATGATTAACTTCAAACTCCTTAGTCATAGCCTTAATAGTGATGTTAATGAAGTGAGTGCCTTGGTCACTCTTCAAAATCTTTGGACATCCAAATCTAGTGATCACTTGCTCAAACAAGAAGTGTGGTGTTGTCTCTGCATTGCAATATTTCACTGGTGCTGCTTCTGCCCATCTTGTTAAGTACTCTGTCGCAATAATAATGTACCTCACTCCTAACCTTTTTGCTGTTGGGTTAATCGGTCCCACAAAATCTATTTCCCATTTTTTGAATACTTGCAAGGTTACTTATGGTTTGAGGGGCATCTCATCCCTTGTATTCGGTTTACCAACCCTCTGACATACATCACATTTTTGGCATTATTCCATTGAGTCTCTATGAACATTCGACCACCATAGTCTTGCGTACAATACCTTATGCGCGGTAGCTTTTCCTACATAATTTCCTCCTGTTATTCCCTCATGGGATTCTGTTAAAATCCTAGGTATTTCATGTTCTAGGACAAATATTCTCAAGATTCTATCTACACCCATTTTATATAAGTGTCCTGCAATCAATTGATAGTCTGCAGCCCTAACTACCATATCTTTCTTTTGTGCAGTGTTTAATTCCCGTGGTGCAGTCCCCATACTCAAGTATTGGATGATGTTTGTGAAGTATTCATCAGCTACTTGGACTAAAAATAACTGTGCGTTAGGAAATTTTTCCTCTAGATTCATAGGTTCCTCTCCTTTAGTGATCCTTGACAAGTGATCAGGTCCTACATTCAACTTCCCTAGTTTGACTATCACTTCAAAGTCAAATTCCCTGAACAAAAATAACCATCGATGAATTCTTCCCCCCAACATTGGCTTGTTGATGAGGTATTTGAGAGTTGAATGGTCTGTGAACATCTTGAAATTTTTTCCCAATAAAAAATTCTTGAACTTCTGAAGCACATAGACCATAGCTAATCCTTCTCTCTCTATGGTATTGTAATTCTTCTCTTATTCTGATAGTTTCCTGCTAGTGAATGCTATAGGATGGTCCAATTCTCCTGATCCTGGATGCACCAGAATAACTCCAAGTGCTATGGATGATGCATCTACACATACATGGAATTTATTTTCCCAATCCAGGAATACTAGTATTGGTGCGGTTACCATCTTCTCTTCCAGGGTGTCCAGTCCTCACTGACAGTCCTCATTCCACTGAAACTTGTTGTCTTTTCTTAACAATTTTTCCATTGGCACAATGATCTGCACATACCCTTTTATAAATTTCCTGTAGTATCTTGTATGTCCCAATGTTTCTCTTAACTGATGAACTGATTTTGGTGGTGGTAGATTAACAATTGCTGCAATCTTGGCAGGATCTACTAGCAAGCCTTGTTTGAATACTATATGGCCCAATAGTATCCCAAAAGGTGTTCTGAAGATGCACTTCTTGATATTTAACAATATATGACACTTCTTTCATATTTATAACATCATCCTCAACACCCCTACACGGTCTTTTAACAGGCTATAAACTGTCCAATCATCCAGATATACCTTTAGAAATTGGTGGATGAATTCTTTGAATGCAACTTTTACTACTCTGGAAAATATTGCTTGTGCATTCTTCAGTCCAAACGACATGAATGTGTACTGGTAGGATCCCCATTCCATGGAAAAAGTGGTCTTGTATCTTTCTTCTGAGGCTACTTGATCTGATGGTATCCTGAGAATCCGTCAGTGAATGGATAAGCTTCTTGTCCTCCTACGTTCTTCAACACCTCATCTGTGAAAGGAGTAGGAACGGGTCATGTAGGAATGCATCATTCAACTTCCTTAGATCGACACATATACTTATCCCCCCCTTATTCTCTTGAAATACCATCGTGCTTACCCATTTATATTCCTCTACAGTTTCTATGATTCCAGCCTCCAACATCCTATCAATTTCGGATTTGACTTTTTGCTTATATATAGGGTTTAGTCTATATGGTCATTATCTGATCGGTCTTTCCTCAGCTCTAAGAAGTATCTTCATTTCACCTACCTCTCCTATTATGCCTTTCATTTCTATGAATGTTGTTGGGAATAGGTCGCTTTACTCGTGCAATAAATCTGTTATGCTTTCCACTGTTTGCTCATCCGAATAGCTCCAATGCTGGCCATTTTGGGATTCTCAACTGTCCCAATTTTGACTTTCTTCACCTTGATTGGCACAACAAATACTTCTAATTCTATAGGTGTACCTTCCACTTCTCTTTTTCCTTCAACTTCCTCAATCTGAATATTTCATGAGTCATATTCATTTGGTGCTTCTTCCTGCACGTGGTAGCATGAAAATAGTTCCTTTACTGTCTGTCTGTTTTGCTGTTGTTCTTCTGTCATGAGTTCACATTCCGGTTCTTTAAGGAATATCACCCCTCTGATTTGTTTAAGTGATGCATCTATGTTTGGGTTCTCATGCTCAAATGAGAAAGTGACTATAAAGTTCTGCTATAATATTGTCCAGTTTGTAGTTCCTCTGCACAATTCCTAGTCTGTATACCAGTTTGCTGGGATCCCTTCTAATGTGTGAACAAAATAATGAGGCCATTCCACTGGTGGTATCATTATCCATAGCATTCTTCACTTCTCCAAATGTTCTACTGGTGCACCTTGTCCGTCATATTTATGCAGCTGGTTTCTTCCCTGTTCTGCGCCAAACCTAATGCGCAATAACCGCTTACATTGGTACCAGTCCTTAACTGTTTCTTTGTGCACACCCCACCATCTTGCAGGTGTTGCCTTGAGTACTACATCTAGGGCTAAGAGCCTATGATTTTATAACACTTCATATTCATATTGTGTTAATAATTATTCTAAGTCATTCACCATGTGGAAGATGGGAGGTTCCCTTATCTCCGTACCTACCCATCTTATTGTGCGGTCTATTCTTGCGCATCTTCTTGTAGATATTTCGTGTAACCTCTTTTGCCAATTTTCTAAGCCCGTATCTGAGTCTGAAGCACATGAGGTGATGCTTCTCCAACTGAGTATCCCATATAGAGTCAGTTTCACATAATGTTCTTCTCGTGTGGTTGTTCTGTACAACTAGTTATTTTCCTCTAGGTCCAAGCAAGTAGGTTCTACAAACCTTTCCCCTTCAGATGGGTCAAATGGCACAATAAATTTGTATTCTCTTGACTCAAATTTCATATTCCTTGTCTTTAAGTTGATTATGGCCTGATTTTCAAATTCCCAATCCAATCCAAGCAATTCCAGATAAGGTGTTGTTCCATCCACTATCTCGATTACTTCGAAGTCGGCTTAAGTGCGCACTCCATCTAGATCTACTGTCATTCCTTTTAGTCTTCCAATGGGTAGAACTCTATGTTTATTTGCTAGTTTTAGCTGAACATGTGAATATACTAATGTGGTTTCTCCCATACATTTCCATGTCTTCTTGAGTAGCACATTTACTTCAGATCCTAAATCCAGTATAATATCTCCCATGTTGAAATATCCATTGTTGGCATTCAGTATGAATTCCCTGTTTGTTCTCCTTCTTGTATGCAGATGATTAACTGTTTTCTGTTCCAACTTTCCTTCTTCCTCTATGCTACATATTTCTAGAATATTTTGTAATACTTTAACAGAGGATGGATCATCTATTATTTTAACACAGGATTGCAAAAAACCCTTAATCATACTTACTTGTCCCATAGGCTGTGTTTCTTCGGTGTGATCGAGCGATGAAGGCATCTTGTACGCTAGTAATTCCTTATTATATTGTGCAATTGATGTCGATGCAATGTATGGCTTCATGAATTCTTGTCTAGCCTACTTGAATATCTCCTTTTCATTCTATGCATCAAAATTCTTCTTTGGTTCAACATTCTTCTTCACCCATTGGTGTTGTGATGGCTCTTGTCTTACTGTGTCGTTTCCTGTTTTAGCTCCTCCCCGAGTAACTATGTTGATGTTTCTTCCTTCATCCATCGCTTTTGAGAAATCCACTGAACATTATGATTGTTCTGATTTATCTTCTCCTATATCTTTCCTAATAGTGTTGGAAATTCTTCCGTTTCATGATCTGATGCGCGACAATACATACAGGTCACAGGTGGAAGTGGAAATTCTCTTGCATAGTGTCCTAGTTGTTGACAGTTGTGGCATACCACTGGTCCTCTTCCTCTTCCAAAGCCTCCTCTTTCTCTTGCTCCACATATGTAGGCAGCTCGATCCCCTCGTGGCACATTGTACTGAGGTGCTTGGTTATACCGCACAATATTATAGTGTGGTTGTGCGGTATTGTACTACGGTTGCACAATGTTATATTGTTGCTGCACAATGTTATACTACTGCTGTGCAATGTTATATGGGGTTGGTATTTGGTTAAAATGTGGTGTGGATTTCTCGATCATCATTTCTGCCTGCACCCTGTACATATCTGATGTTCTTTCCCTCATGAGGTCCATGGTTCTGCAATCTTTGTCATCATGGCCTACTGACTTGCAAAAGTTGCAATACGAGCTCTTTGGTATTGTCTGGTACTTTTGCATCGTTGGGTAGTGATATGGATCATGTCCCTATTTCTTACAGATTTCACACCATAGTCCTCCTGTTGGCAATAGGTTTGGCATTCCTGCTGCCTTGTACTGTGCAAATGTTTGACATTCATTCTTATGGTGTCTTTCTGTCCTACATGTGGTACACCAAATGAATTCTCTTTTGTTCTTACCTTTGTTCTTTTTTATCTGGAATGTTAAGTTCTTCAGATCCTCCTTCAACTCCTCTATGGATGAATCTGTCTTCTGATATTGGTTCTCTTCCAATTGTAGGGATGCCTGTAGAGCCTCTGCTTATGTCTTAAACTTCTGTTGCCGCAACGGATATTTCAAGTGTGGTAGCAGTGAATTGACAAACATATTCCTATGCTGCATATCTGTCATGACATATTTTAGCTTTCCCTTCAATCGTTTGAATCTCTGGTCAATCTCCCATATATATTCTCTTGGTTTCTGTCTAATCTCTATCATCTCGTTCATGTATTGATCCTCTGAACTACGCTTCTGGAATTCATTTATCAACAACTTCTTGATGTCTCCAATCATTCTGGTTGTCCTTGGTGGACTGTTTGCAGCTAAACTCATGTACCAATCCAATGCATGATCTCTTAGCATGATATTTAACTATGCAATTTTAGTGTCCTCGTCTGTGATCTGTTTTGCTTCCCAGATATTTTCACAGATAAACAGGTGCTTCTCCGGGTCCTTCAACGCCTCTCCTTTGAATTTTGGTAACCTGATGGTGGGATCATGTCCTGCCATCATGAATGATAAACTACTACCTCCGCACCGTGTAGATACTTGACTAATGCTTCCTGAACTGGATCCCCCATTTGTGGTTCCTTGTGTAGATGTACTCTGATTCAGGAGAATCGTCAGTGAGCATGCATGGCAGGACAAATCAATGCCTTGGAATCATTTCATAATCTTAACGCTAGTGTTTGCTGCGAATCTTTTGGAGTTGATTGAAAAACAAAAGAAGATCAAATGCTTGGAAGATGAATGATCACAAGTGATATGGGAGTTTCACTCATAGTCTTGAATTTAATCAAACTTAGATAGCAGTTAGGTTTTAATTTTTGAATAGATGAGTAGTCGGCGGGAACCCTAAGATCCCTCTGAGATAAGTAGAGGTTTTGTACGCCCAAATGGGGCTGTTGTGAGTTAGTAGGAAATTTCTGAGTTTTTAGTTGTAGTTTTCATAGTTGTAGCCATTTTAATATTGAATGAATATAACAGAGGAAAATTGATCCAATGCATGGTGATGTGATTGTTTTGCAATTCCTTGTTATTGTTGTTTTCATGAATGAATGAATTTTGTTTCGAGCATATGAAATTGTGAGATGTTTTCATAAGTTCAATCATTTCTCTTCATTGAGTCTGTGCAAGGTGTGCATATAGTCCACAAGGAGTGCGTGGACATAGTCTATTTCGACTCAGAAGCTCAGAAGAGATAGCATGAAATTTCCCTTTGCAAGGAGTGCAAAGTGACTACTGCAAGGCGTGCACAGTCATCCGCAAGAACCCAAACTTGAGTAGGAATTTGTTGCAAGGAGTGCACAGATCCGAATTTCGACTAAGCGTTGAAGTGACTCTTTAAGAAGTCAAGAGAGAAGAAGATGAGAAATTTCAGAAGGGATAGCGCTTTCCAGAAGTGCAGACGAGGTCCAAGAGACAAACTCATAGGAGGACCAAAGGTCGAGGCATTTGGATACTTATAAAATATTCTAAGTCAGAGGAAGTCAGAAGCTGAGGAGGGAGAGCGACAGGGGTCGTTGGATCACCGATTCAGAGGACCAACAACCATCCGATCAAATTAAGGTGCACGAGCCTTAGCGTTTTGCACATGCAAGAGAGGTAACTTGCCAAAGTTCCGAAGTCCCGAAGTAGTTTGGGACCATCTGATCGTCTGGAGTAAATCTCAAGCGTCGGATCGTCTGAAGTATATCTGAACCGTCAGATATGAAGAACATGTGGCACAAATCTATGGACTCCGGGTCAAGACCCGAAGTGAATATCAATCATCTAATTCAGGAGAATTAGATATGAATTATTGGTTTGGAAGAGACAGATCTCATCTGTTAGTCCATAAGCACCGTCAAGATCGTAAGATCGATGGTCACGCTCGATTACGGGGCCAGAAACTGTCGGGATGTTAAAATTTTGAGGGCAGGCCGCAATCAAAACCACAGTATCGATGAAGATGTACATGGAAACTGGAGGTAAATTGCGGGGAGAAAAGTGGTTGATCCCAAACCACTCTTGGGTGTGCCCGCAATCATGTGTTTATGCAAAGGACCTAGCCCGAGGTCACATGCGACAAGGGGATAACGAGAAAAGAGATAACACCTGAAACTTGAGAGTTCAACAGTTGTGAAAAGAGGTTGCGGGTATCATAGAACCTGCACCAAAGGATGGAGAGGACCTATGTTAATTCACAAGTGAGACCATTAAGGTCTCAGAGAGCCAATTTGACTTGGAGTTGAAGATTCTTGACCGGGAGGTCACACAACCCTTAGGAGAAAAGGGGGGGTTGCATCAAGTGGTATCAATGCTGAAGTTTTGCTTACAGACAAAAGGAAAAGGAGAGGAGGAAAAAGAACTTGGAGTTGTACTCTGTGTGTGAGAGACATTCAACACAATGCCACCGAGGAGATGAGTGGAGCCGCCTTTAGCCAATCAGACTGTAGAAAGAGAAATGAGAGAGATTCGTGCGATATTAGAGGCGATGGAGGCAGTGTAGAGGAGAACACCTGATGCTGGAGACATCAACAATGCCAAGAGTGAAGAAGTAGAAGTCAAAGAAGATGTAGGGGAAAATGTTGTTGAAGAATGCTTGCTGAGAGAAGTTGTTATATTGGGAGCTAGAGCCAAGATAAAGGTCTCAATGTATGAAGGAAATTTGGATGCTGAAGAGCTGCTGGATTGGGTAAGATCCATGGAAAAATATTTCAATTATGAGGAGAAGAGGGTGAGACATGATGTCACTAGACCAAAAGGGCATGCAACACTATGGTGGGATGAACTACAGGCTGAGAGGAGAAGCAAAGGAAAACATAAGATACAGAACTGGGATAGAATGGTAGCCAAGATGAAGGCTAAATTCATGCCCAAATATTATCAAATAAATCTATTCAGGAAGTTGCAACACCCGAGGCAGAAGGGTATGATAGTTAAGGAGTACATAGAGGATTTCTATAAGCTGAACATCAGAACTGGACAAAGAGAGAAAGATGAAGAAAAAGTTGCCAGGTATATAAATGGCTTGAGGTATGAAATCCAGGATGAGATGAGCATGATGTCAGTAAGGAAAATGGATGATGCTTATTAGTTTGCACTAAAGGAAGAGGAGAATTTGACCAGGAAACAAAGCCAATGAGGTAGAGGTAAAATACCAGTCCCGAACAAAGACAAGGGAGTTTCCCATGACAAGGCACATAAATCCAAAGATGAGACTGAGAAACCGCATAGTCACCCGGAAAGAGGAGGAAGTTCTCGAGGAAGACACGATGGTGGAAGAAGTTATTCTAGAGGAAGAGAAAGGAGTAGAGGAAAAGTAAGGTGCTATGCCTGTGGAAAGATAGGGCACATGTCTTGGGAATTTCTCAAGAAAAAGAAAGAAGGAGGAGGTGAAGATCACATTTCAGAAGAACAAAGAAGGAATGTTGAAGCATAAGGAGCAGAGGATGGAACATCCCTGATGTTGAGAAAGGTTCTCTTAAAACTAGGGGCAAAAGTTGAAAATCCAGTACAGAGGAACAATCTATTCATGACAACTTGCAAGACTAAAGACAAAATATGCAAGGTGATAATCGACAGTGGGAGCATTGATAACCTAGTATCCACAAAGATGGTGGAGAAATTGGAGTTGGAGAAAAATGCGCACTCGAAACCATACAAAGTCTCATGGTTGCAGAAAGGACACCAGGTAATGGTTACTAAATAATGCTTGGTTGAATTTAAGATATGAGGATATAGAGATGAAATTATATGTGATGTAATTCCCATGCATGTATGCCATATTTTGTTGGGAAGACTATGGCAGTTTGATAGGAATGCCATTCATGATGGGAGGAAGAATACATACACCTTGGAGAAGAATGGTAGGACACACATGTTGCTGCCAATATAGGAGAAGAAAGTGAAAGAGGAAGCCAACACAAACATACTTCTCATGAGTGGGAAGGAACTCCTGAAAGAAGTTAAGAAAGAACATGAGATGTAGTTTGCTGTGGTGAGGAAACCTAGAGTTATCCTTACAAGTACTTCGATGGATGATTTTCTTGAATAAGTTTAGGAATTGTTGGATACTTTTGCTGACATAGTGGTGGATGAGCTACCTAACTCATTTCTACCCATCAAAAGTATCAACCATAATATTGATTTGATACCAGGAGCAATTCTACCAAACAAAGCATCATATAGATTGACACCTCGAGAGAATGAGGAGGTAAAGAACCAAGTCCAAGAATTGTTAGACAAGGGGTTGGTCAGAGAGAGCTTGAGTCCATGTGTAGTACCAACTGTGTTGAGTCCAAAGAAGGATGGAGGATGGAGAATGTGTATAGACTCAAGAGCCATTAACAATATCACCATCAGGTATAGATTTCCTTTGCCAATAATGTATGACTTAATGGATTGTTTAAGTGGAGAAAATTTCTTTTCTAAGATATATTTGAAAAGTGGATATCACCAGATAAGGATGAGAGAAGGTGATGAATGGAAAACAACCTTTAAGACAAATGTAGGTTTGTATGAGTGGCTTGTTATGCCATTTGGCTTAACAAATTCCCTGAGTAATTTTATGAGGTTGATGAATTGAATACTGAAAGATTTCATTGGAAAGTTTGTGGTTGTGTATCTGGACGATATAATGATCTTTAGCAGGACTAAAGAGGAGAATTTGAGACACCTGACACTAGTGATGAGGAGGCTACAGTAGGAGAAGTTGTTGATAAATCTGAAGAAGTCCTCTTTTGTGAAGATAGAACTCATTTAATTGGGTTTTGTTATCTCTTCAAATGAACTGAAGATGGATCTAGAGAAGGTGAAAGCAATCAAAGAATGGCCATCACCAAGGAGTATGTTTGAGGTAAGAATCTTCCATGGATTAGAAAGTTTCTATAGGAAGTTCATCGTATATTTCAGTGGAATTTGTACACCAATTATGGACACAGTAAAGAAGAAGCACAAGTATTTTAAATGGACAGAGGAGGCTGAGAGGAGCTTCAATATACTGAAGGAGAAAATAACAGAATGCCCAATTCTGATCTTACCAAATTTTGGAAAGACATTTCAAGTGAGATGTGATGCAAGTGGAGTTGCAATTGGAGCAGTTTTGAGCTAGGATAATAGACTGATTGCCTATTTCAGTGAGAAGCTGAATGAGACCAAGAGAAAATAATCCACATATGATAAGGATTTTTATGCCATAATTCAAGCCTTGAAGAAATGGAGACATTACCTTGTTCCATAGGAATTTTTCTTGTATAGAGACAACCAATCTTTACAATTCATAACCAGACAAGAAAAATTGAATCAGAGGCATGCAAAGTGGATTGAATTTATGAAAAATTTTACTTTTGTCATAAAACATATTGTTGGGAATGCTAACAAAGTTGCTGATGCTAACAAAGTTGGTTATGAAGAAGCTCCATAACCAGATCAGAGGACAATTGCAGAGCTCTAACTAATAGTACAAGCACAAAGTTGATCAACATCGTAGAGAACTTCAATTTGAAGTAGGATATCAGGTTCTGGTACATCTCAAGAAAGAAAGGTTCCCTAGGGGAACATATAACAAGTTGAAGATGAAGAAGATAGGGCCATGTAAGATATTAAGGAAGTTTGGTGCAAACACCTATGAGATTGAGCTTCTAGATGATGTGGGCATATCACCCATATTCAACATTTCAGACCTGTACCCTTACAGGGAATATGACTCAGAGGGATCATAAGTTCAAGAGAAGATTTAGTGGGAGAAACAAATGCCTATAACAGAAAAACCATAGATGGAGAAGATCATTGATCAGAGGATTAGAAATAAGACCAGGAGGAAGACCCATTTTGAATATCTGGTCAAGTGGAAGGGACACCCAATAGAAGATGGCAATTGGGAAAATGAAGCTGATATCTAGAAGCATGGAAAGTCAGTGTAGGAGCTCATGGACATGAGTCCATAAAGTTTTGTCTAGGAGAGTATGATGCAGGAGCATCGTCAATGAGCACACATGGCAGAACAACTCAATGCCTTGGAATAATTTCAGAATCTTAATGCTACGGTTTGCTACTAATCTTTTGGAGTTGATTGAAAAATGGAAGAAGATCAAATGCTTGGAAGCTGAATGATCACAGGTGATTTGGGATTTTCACTCCTAGTCTTGAATGTAACTGAACTTAGATAGAAGTTAGGTTTTAATTTTTGAATAGACTAGTAGTTGGGGGGAACCCTAAGAGCCCTCTGAGATAAATAGAGGTTTTGTATGCCCAAATGGGGCTGCGAGTTAGTAGGAAATTTATGAGTTTTTAGTTGTAGTTTTCATAGTTGTAGCCATTTTTAATCTTGAATGAATATAACAAAGGAAAATTGATCCAATGCATTGTGCTGTGATTGTTTTGCAATTCCCTGTTATTGTTGTTTTCATGAATGGATGAATTTCATTTTGAGCATATGAAATTGTGAGATGTTTTCATAATTTCAATCATTTCTCTTTGTTGAGTCTGTGCAAGGTGTGCACATAATCCACAAGGAGTGCGTGGACATAGTTTGTTTCGACTCAGAAGCAAAGAAGAGATAGCGTGAACTTTCCCTTTGCAAGGAGTGAAGAGTGACTGCTGCAAGGCGTGCACAATCATCCGCAAGAACCCAAACTTGCTTAGAAATATGTTGCAAGGAGTGCACAGATACAAATTTTGACTAAGTGTTGAAGTGACTCTTTAATAAGTCAATAGAGAAGAAGACGAGAAAGTTAAGAAGGGATAGCGCTTTCCAGAAGTGCAGACGAGGTCCAAGAGACGAACTCGTAGGAGGAACAAAGGCTGAGGCCTTTGGATACCTAGAAAATATTCTAAGTCAGAGGAAGTCAAAATATCAGGAGGGAGAGCGAAAATGGTCGTTGGATCACCGATTCAGAGGACCAACAATCGTCTGATAAAATTAAGGTGCGTGAGCCTTAGCATTTTGCACACGCAAGAGAGGGAACTTGCTAAAGTTCCAAAGTCCCAAAGCAGTTTGGGACCGTTCGATCATCCAAAGTAAATCTCAAGCATCGAATCATCCGAAGTATATTTGAATCGTCAGATTTGAAGAACAGGTGGCATGAATCTGTGGACTCTGGGTCAAGACCCGAAGTGAATATCAACCGTTAGATTCAGGAGAATTAGATCTGAATCGTTGGTTTGGAAGAGACATATATCAACCGTTAGTCTAGAACCACCATAAAGATCATAAGATCAACTGTCACGCTCGATTGTGGGACCATAAAGTTCTCGGACATTAAAATTTTGAGGGCGGGCCGCAATCGAAACCACGGTATCAGTGAAGAGGTATGTGGAAAATGGAGGTAAATTGCAGGGAGAAAAGCAGTTGATCCCAAACCACTCTTGGGCGTGCCTGGAATCATGCGTTTATGCAAAGGACCTAGCCCGAGGTCACATGTGACAAGGGGATAACAAGAAAAGATCTAGCACCTGAAACTTGAGATTTCAGTAGTTGCGAAAAGACGTCGCGGGTGCCAATATAGAACATGCACTAGAGGATGAAGAGGACCTGTGTTAATTCATAAGTGAGACCATTAAGGTCTCAGAGAGCCAATTTATCTTGGAGTTGAAGATCCTTGATTGGGAGGTCGTGTAGCCCTTAGGAGAGAAGGGGGGGGTTGCATCATACTCTTTGTTGTCTTCCTTCTCCTGAAATTCGATTGTCTAAATGGTGGTGTTCTTCTTGGTGTATTAATCGCATATGGGTTTATGGGTTCCACACTGACAGTAATATGGATAGGAGTGTTTCCTTCTATTCCAACTCTTGGTCCTCTCATCTTCCTCTCATATGTTTCACACAAGATTTCCTCAATCTTCTCCATAGCCCGAAGATCCTCTACCTCCTCTTCATCACTTGCCAACCCTTCCCTCACGACTACGACTCTCTTCTTGGTGTTCACCTTATATTGGTAGGGTACTCCACTGCGCATATTTACAGTTGTTTCCATGATCCCCTTTATCTAGTCTTCTTCCATCATAATTGGGTCCAAGGCCTCCTCCTTCTTTCCTTTATCCACTTCTCCTTCCATTTCTCCTTCTCTTGTCAGTGCTTCCCCCCTTCCCCCATGCACGTAGGGAAGTCTAGCTATCTAAATCCATTGTCATTACACCTTTGTTATATAGTAATATATTAATAGAAGTATATAATGATCTAATGTAACTACCTCAAGGTCCCTTCAAGAAATATTTATCAGTTGCACTGTAAGACTTCACTGTATCTACTACAAATTCTGTGATAAATCATGCAACAATGTTGTCTAACCATAAATCTATTGCATGCGTAAACTTATTATCAACTCATTGTAACTACGTGATCTCTTCAGGATTACACTCTATTTGTTTGATCTGATTTGTAGGATGGTTGTATTTCAATATTTTTATCCACTCCTGTAATACATGCGGGAAATCACAGAAAAATACTTCATGCAAGTCACTGAATATGTACTTGTCCATATATTTGCGCGGTGTCAACTTTGGGTTTCTGTTATCTTTCTATGCAAACTCTAGCTCCCTTGTATTCAACCAACTCTCTATCTCTTCCTTCATTGGATTCCATGGTATCAACATTCCCTTTTATATTCTCATTCTCTCCATGTTTTGTTATCCGGTCTGACATTTCTTTGATGCGTATTCCAAAAATCTCACATATTCAATCCCATTTTCTTCCAACCAACCAACGCCAGAACCATTTGTTGGATTTAACTCTTCTATTGGTGTTCATCTTACTTAGGATTCCTTATGGGTTATTCTAATTCTATCTTACTATCATAGATTGAACCTGGTTCAGATAATCTCCCAACAAAATCGCTTTAAAACTATCGGCCCCTTTGGTAGATCAGAAGGCAATGCAACACACAGAGCATAATGTGCAGTCTCACTCGGGATAACTCTATGGATGGCTGCAATACTTAGGTGTTTGAAACCTAGGAATGAGTGGAGATCTGTGGTTGTACCCTGTAATATTTATTCATTCAGTCTAACATCTACTTATAACAGTCATTCTATTCATGCATGTGGAATACTAGATCTAACTAGTTAATTCATTCATCTAACATTCATCAATTAATTATCCATAAAGACACATACATTCATTCACATAACACAGGTGTTACCTTGGTTCACCCCCTCCTAGGATACATCCACAAAGATATGGATCTCAAGATTTTATTATGGTTTTATAGCAAGATTTGCCTTGCCATTGCTATCTTGCACAGAGGGCCTTTTTACATTTCCCTATGTAGACTTATCAACCCCTTTTTGATAAATCCAGAGCCAAATATATATATATATATATATATATATATATATATATATATATATATATATATATATATATATATATATATATATATATATATTCCACATATATGCTCCCTAACTGCTTTGCAAGATGCGTATACGCTTGCTGCTCCACTACAACTCCCGTATATTGGGATTTGTGACAGAAAATACAAAATGAGGTCAGATTTCCATGTCACGATAGAAGATCTCTAATCTTTGGCCTTCCATATACTGGAAACATTTTGACTCATCCCTTCAGTTGCATTCTGGAGGCTATAAGAGAACAATTTCGAGCTATTGAAAAAGAGGAGAAAGAATTCAACTTTAAGAGAAAAGTTACTCTGGAGAAATTACTTCATATTGAGTTTGCATCCCTTTGTCCCTCAAGTCTGAAAACAATGTTCAGCCCCCAAGTTATTTCCTTATTGTCGAGAGGATTGCATTACCTCTTTTCTATGAGCTTGCCTTTGGTGGAGGATTGAAGTAGTGGAGACCCAGTTGGAAGGAACTTGGTTTCTTGGTTTTGAACCGTGCTGACACGGAATTCTGTAATGTTGATACTTCTATTGATCAATTATTAATATAAATACTCCTTTCCTGTCCTATCGATATCTTGCAAATATATGATTATTATCCATGGGCATTATGTAATGTTTATTAATGGATTGTGCTATCTGATGTGCTAACTCATTTTATATATTGTCACTATATAATTGCATCACTTTTTTGTTGAGAACTTCTTGCAGGCGTAAAGCTTTGGGTCAAAGTGCTCAATGGTGGAACAACATCAAACGATTGGATCAAGGTAGGATTCTTCCTCGTATTGCACATTAGTTTATATAGCACATGTTGGAATTGAGTTGATTTCTGCAGTCATATCTGTCTATTGTGGTTTACCCTTGGTCATAGAGAGTTTTTCCCTTGTAACAAAATTAGCGACTCCACTGGGGATAGATATTCCTTCTAAGGGTTGAAGTATTTTTTCTTCTTACATTTCTCTTTTTCCTTTGTGTTTCTTGTCGTATCACAATTGGACAGAGTCTATTCACTTTGGGTTTGAGTTTTTCATCCTTTTACCCTTGCCTAGCCTTGTTTTAAAAGATATATGCCCTTTTTCCCATGACAACCGCGTATACACTCTTGCTGTCCCACTGCAAGAGGAGTATATACGCCCTTTTCTCTTGAATAGTCACATATACCACTTCCCCTTGCTTTCTTTGTTGGTTTAGTGACTGTTGGGTAGGTTTTGAGGATCACTGAGCCTTCTTAGGTCTCTGTGGTTCCTGTTGAGATTATCTGGGATGAAAGGAAACCTGTTTGGAGTTGAATTTTTGGGTGGCATCTTTTCTCTTTGTTTTCCATTTTTGGTTTGTCCTTGGTAGTTGGGTTGTCTGCTTAGATGCTTGGTATTTTTCTCGAGTGATTGATTTTATACACAGTAGAATTTATATATCAAGTCGCTTATTAGTCCATGCATTTTCTTTTTAATACATTGAAAAAAAAAAAAAATAGGTATTTTTCATTGGTTGGTATTTTTTTCTTGGAACCTTTATCATTAGCTTAGCACATTTAGCGAAAGTTCGCATTTTAATTATGAGTTGAAAAGTTAATATTGAAGATTGCACTATTTTTATTTAGCATATCATTCACTGAAAAGTTAAAGTTAGGCTTTGCATTATATCTATTTTTATTTTTATGCAGAGTCATAACACCATGAGTTTCATTTCCATACTTTTTTGAGTAATCACGACCAATAAAATTTATGCTTTAAACTAAAATTGATTAGTAATGATTTTATTGTTTAGGGTGCACAAACTAGCCTAGCATTTAGTGCCTTGGAATAGGATTTTGTGAGTAAACTTCTCCAAGGAAATTAAATCAACATATGTGTTTGAGACAGGGAGTTGAGAAATCCATTGTATAATTGGTAATATCAGGAAGCTCCGCTCACACCGGAGTTAAGCACAAGGTCGCATGAAGTTTGTTGAAGGGATAACCTCTGGATACTCACCTAGCGTCAGAGATATTTCTGTGGATTTATTCGTATTTGGGGATCTTTCTAGTATCCATACCTCTATCAGAGGTGGTACTTTCAAGGTTTTGGGCTTTGCTACCCTGCCCATATGGTAATCTAGACTTACGACTGTTCACCTGTGCATCGTTTATACAGTGGTTGATTAGTTGCTTGACTTAGGTTTCTCATAGGTTACTTGCAGGGGTTATTTTGCTTGTATCCTGAGTCAGATAGGGGTCGGGCAACACACAACCTTTATGGAGGATTACCTCTTTGGGGGGATCTGACCGACTAGTTGTTAATCCTATGAGGGCCCTTATAACTGATTCTTTTACCTCCAAACTTTAGCAGGGAGTCTCATGTCCCTCCTGGACGAGGCATACCTTCTTTAGCGAGGGAGGCCACTCAGCCACTTTAGCCCGTTTGCATGCATATTGGCCATGGAGTTCCTGAGTCTTCATTATCATGAACAATGGAGTTCCTTTTACTCCCTCATTTACTGCTACCCCCCCAATGAAATTCACTCATTTCATGGGGACAGATCCTTCCGCTTTGCATTATGGTATGCAAAGTTATGGTACTTAGTCTATGCCTTGGGTCCCTAATCATTTTTCTTATGGTATGTATGATACGTCTTCATAATTACCATCCTCTGTCTCACCTCCTTATGTGAATACAATTTTTGGGTTTGGGGGCACGATGCCTCCTTCTTATCCCTCTCCGTTTGGTGGGAGTCATATCCTTCAAACACTTCTTATGATAGGAGGTTGGAATCTTTCTTCCTATGAATCCACTATGCGAGAAGTAAGTGCCCAATTAAGCAACAATTCTACTTATCACACTCCATCCACTTATCCTTCTTCCACTATGTTAGTTCCTACGAACACTTTTCCCATGGAGAATATCTGCCTGTCCTCTGGTGTTTCATCCGGGGGGGTTTATTTTTATAGTATGGGAAACCCCCCTCACGAAGTTCCTTCGCCCGGGGGAAACATATATACTCATGTGAGTAACCCTTGTCATGTCACTTTCTCTTCGTAAGCAGCTTCCTTAGTGCCTATGCCCTTACAACACTTTATGAATCAGTATGGAGGAGGATACTATCCTGCTGGACAGGGACAGGGTGTAAACCAGGATCCTTCCTGGCCTACAATTTCTCAAAATCAATCTTTCCATGCACCTTGGACTCAAATTCCACAATTAACTACCGCCACAAGTCTAGTCACTGCGTGTGATACTGACATTATATCACGAACCACTGCTAGTCATGTTGGAGATTGGTCGACAACCTCTGCGAGTCATGTTGAATACCTGCAACCAACTGTTGCAAGTCATGCTAGGGGCACAAGTCCAGTCACTGCGTGTCATACTAGCGTTATATCACCAGTCTCTGCTAGTCATTTTGGAGATTGGTCGAAAACCTTTGCGAGTCATGTTGAAGACCTACAACTAGCCGTTGCAAGTCATGCTGGGGGAACATGTTTGGTCACTGCTAGTCACACTACACATCCATCACCAACCTCTGCTAGTCATGTTGGGGATTCATCACCAACCTCTACTAGTCATGTTGGAGATTTTCTACTAGCCTCTGCAAGTCATGCTGGGAGCATGTCACTAGCCACTGCAATTCATGCTGGGGGCATTCAAATGATTGGGAAGCCTAGAAGTTTTAGACGTAAGCCTATATTCCTTTGCAGGACTTGCGAAGGAAGTCACCTTACTCGTTTTTGTCCTATTACTGCTGGGATACCAGAAGCATGGGGCTCACCTAAGGGCCATTTAGGTTCTGAGGAATCTATGGTTTCACAACACTCCGTTCCTTCTTTGATTGATACAACAATCATGCTGATGCAATCTTCGGCTGACACCTATTTTCCTTTAGGGGTTGATGCGTCCTTTGACCTTGTTGTCTCACATCTTGTTCAACCAACAGTCGTGTCGATGCAAACTTCGACCGACAACACTCCTGTTTTTTTGGGTGATACACCTCTTGACCTTGTTGTCTCGCATCCTATTCAACCAATGGTTGAGGAAGTGGTCGTATCGATGCAATATTCGATCGACCCCACTCTTCTCTTGGAGAGTGATAAGTCTAAGGAAGTGGTCGCGCCAATGCAATTTTTGATCGATCCTGCTCTTCTGGTTATGGTTCTATACCTTCTATGCCATGTCCTTAGCAGTTCTATTACTTCACCTTCTGAACAAGAGAGAGTTTTACTCTTCCTGAGTTCTCTCCCTCTAAGTCTTGACGAGGTTCCCTTTGATTGGGATGGTCTTGTGGGGTATCCAATGCCTTCGCATATGTATTTTCCAGGAAGAGACATTATCCTATATATCACGGAGATGATAACCTCTGTTAGCACTTTGTCCTCCTCGATTTGGAGAGATTTGGGTATTCCCAAGAGTGTGTTGGTTCTTCATAATATACTGACATTCCACAAGAGGTCTGCATGGGAGACTTGGCCTCCCCTGTGGCTTACCACCTAGAATCTTCCTAACGAGTCTCAGTTAATCTCTTTTCCGACTTGTCCAAAAACTGAAAAGATCATCGAGTGATTTGTCCCTTTCACACTCATTAAAATTGGATTTGAAAGATCATGAGTCCTAGTTAAGATCTTTTCCGACTCATTATAAAAAATAGAAAATATTGCCAAGTGAACTTCTCTTTTTCACAATTGTAAATTGGATTTGAAAAGACGTCTATTTGGCACAAGTTTACCCCTTTTTTCACACCAAGTAGACTAAAAGATATAAAAAAGGACATTTTTTGGCATTAAATTGTGATTGCATCTCATGCCCTCACTTGTTGTATTGAGCCTTTAGCTGGTTCTCGATTTGCATTATAAACCGTTGCCTAAGTAGTTTGCATCCTCGACCAAGCAGAGCCTTGTTTTTATCCTTCACAAGTTGACACCCCATACCCTGGAGGGAACATCACCTCGAGTGTCCATATCCCACATGCATTTACTTGCATTGAGCATAGGTATGTTCCACTGCTGGAACTAGTTTTGCTTACTTGTGACACTCGTTCCCTCCTCTGTATCATAACATTCACTTGTTATGAAAAAAGAAAAAAACGACGGGCGGGAAGGGAGTACTATATTGTAATTGGTAGCAGTTGTGTCGCCTTTGAACATAGCACAAAGTTATTGAGTCCTTGCGTAATCATAATTTTGGTTTTAGCATGGCCTTAGGAAGTTGATCTCGTTACAAAATTTTCTCTACTGACTGGTTAATCTTCCAGTCACTATAGAGAACATTATGGATGCCTCCTGCATCTAGTTGCCACATCATTAAGTCTATGCTTCCAGAGTCCACCGTATGTCTCATGCTCTTGTTCAAAGGAAGTCTATCAACCTGTGTCGACCACTCCTTAGAAATATTGACTTTGCATGTTGGCCATACCCTCAGTTTGTCTCAGAATCACATGATACTTTGGTCTTATGATGCACCCTGGCCCTACTTTCATCATTGGTAGGTCACCTTGAACCCAAAAATCGACATTTCATCATGGGTCATTGATTGGGTGGTTTCCCTTGTGTTCGGCGATAAGACATTTATTCACACTTTGGGATTCATGTAGTGTCTTGGATGCCATTAGCCTTATTGGTGGTTTCCTCGCCTTTTTAGCAGTTTTCATCGTTGGCTGCTATTCAGAGGGTATTTTTCATGTACCGCTTGCATTTGGCACACGTGAAAGGCGCATAGGGTCATTGGTTCGTGAACATGTTCTTCATTTGATCTCCACCAAATCATGAAGCTTCTGCTTTGTTCCTTGTGCTAACTGATGAGAGATGCCTTAATGCTCTCATTTCCATGGGTCTCTTTCCATCGACTTCAGCTCATGTATTATGGATACGAGATCTAGAGTTTTATGAGTACCTTGAGGCTTGCAGTCATTAGTGGCAGGCTCTCTCGCCATTGACAGATGGGAATACATCAATGTCTCCTGATCAATGGATCTCTCAAGTGTTCGACACCAGCTCCTTTATTCACATTTGTAGAGATGTACTCGGTTCCTTGATACCTACTTTCATCATTGGTAGGTTGTCTCGCGTTTGTTAACGGTATACCTCAATGACCGGTAATCAAATGAT
Organism: Picea engelmannii; assembly: GCA_009831015.1. Classification (NCBI taxonomy): domain Eukaryota; kingdom Viridiplantae; phylum Streptophyta; class Pinopsida; order Pinales; family Pinaceae; genus Picea; species Picea engelmannii. Next base: position 618,764 of record ML786769.1, on the reverse strand, counting down.
GTCTCATCATGTTTGAACTCAACTCATTTATTCACATGATGTATACTTGCACCATTGGCGGATTGTATTGAAGACTTGAAGACATCATTTTGTGGATGCAACTTTCCTGAGCTGTTGCTTCCATTTCATTGGACCATTACCTATTTGACTTCAACAATCATGGGAGATTAGATTTTACTCCATGGTATACAAATATCTTCATATTGATTTTGAGACTGGTTTCACTGGGCCTTGTTCGTGACTATGACAACTATTGGCATGTAACTGCATTTATACTTGCCTACTCATGGCCATGAACACTTGTTGGTATATTTTCCACATGGATCTACATTGTATTCTTGGCAACCATGTATGCAAAGTCAGTACATAATGTAATGAGTAATTGAGTTCATTCAACTGGTTCTCTACCACTCCACCTATGGGTTATTTATAATGTATTTCGACCATCACATATACTCCTCTGATCTCACACATTAGGGGGCATCTGTTATAGTAATATTTGCCTCACCATTGCTATCTTGAACAGAGGGCCTTTTCCATTTCCCTATGAAAAATTATCAACCCCTTTTTGATAAATCCAGAGCCAAAAATATATATTTTTCCACATATACGCTCCCTAACTTCTTTGCAAGATGCGTATATGCTTGCTCCTCCACTAAAGCTCGTGTATATCAGGATTTATGCCAGAAAATAAAAAAGGAGGTCAGGTTTCCATGTCATGACAGAAGATCTCTGATATTTGGCCTTCCATATACTGGAAACGTTCCAAATCGGCCCTTCAGTTGCATTCTGGAGGCTATAAGAGCACAATTTCGAGCTATGGAAAAAGAGGAGAAAACATTCAACTTTGAGAGCAAAGTTACTCTGGAGAAATTACTTCATATTGAGTCTGCATCCCTTCGTCCCTCAAGTCTGAACACAATGTTCATCCCCCAAGCTCTTTCCTTGTTTTCGAGAGGACTTCATTACCTCTTTTCTATGAGCTTGCCTTTGGTGGAGGATTGAAGTGGTGGAGACCCAGTTGGAAGGAACTTGGTTTCTTGGTTTTGAACCGTGCCGACATGGAAGTCTGTAATGCTGATACTTTTGTTGATCAATTATTAATAGAAATACTCCTTTCTCGTCCTATCGATATCTTGCAAATATATGATTATTATCCATGGGCATGTTTGTAATGTTTAATAATCGATTGTGCTATCTGATGTGCTAACTCATTTTATATATTGTCACTATATACTTGCATCACTTGTTTGTTGAGATCTTCTTGAAGGTGTAAAGATTTGGGTCAAAGTGCTCAGTGGTGGAACGCCATCAAACGATTGGATCGAGGTAGGCTTCTTCCTCGTATTGCACATTAGTTTATATAGCACATGTTGGAATTGAGTTGATTTTTGCAGTCATACCTGGCTGTTGTGGTTTACCCTTGGCCATAGAGATTTTTTCCCTTGTAACATATGGTTCAGTAATATATCATGCCACACGTGTTTACAATATTAGGTATCATTCTCTTCCACAGGCTCCTCAATCCCTATGAGTCTGACTAGATCACATTAGGCTCCTTAGCCTGTGATCTAACCCTCGGGACTGAGTTGCTCACTACTTCCCTATATCACCAGCTTAATGACTTGTACAATTCTTATAACTCTCTCTCTCTCTGTCTGTGTCTCTACCCCCCCCCCCCCCCTTTCTTCCTCTAAGTACTACTTATTTATATCCTTGGCTCACTAGCCATTACAATAAGTTATAAAAACCCTAACCCTAACATCGTCAGGTCTTCCTTGCATGTGTTCCTTGCCTGCTTCTCTTACATGTGCTTCTTTTCCTTCCAGCTATCCTTTCCTCCTTGCATGCTTCTGCTCCAAAAATATCCTTTCTTCCTGACTCGATCTGCATCCAACAAATACCTAGCCTCAACCCTCAATGAGATAATGAGAATGCAACAACAGAGTAACCCAGGTCCATTCCACCTTGACACCAGGTTCCAACTCCCAAAATTTATGGGGAAAATGAATGGAGTGTCAGTGTTTCACGGAAACCTGCACAAGAGATCTAGCTAAATCAAGTACAAACAAAGCTTATCAAGAAAGGAAGAGAGATTCAATATGGAAGAATGAGAAAATATATTCATACTTCTCCAATGAGATGATGATTGATACATAGATCATGATCAATATGATACAATGAATGAGTGGAATACACTCATATATAGGGAAAATCATTCCATAATTAAAAAAAAACAATCAAGCAGTTAGCTTTCCTTAGGAATGCATGCATGCATAATAGTGATGGTAAAAATAGAAAGTCTAAACAGAACTAGAGAGTTAACTCCCACTGAACTAGTGTGTCGAAAATATAAATTTCTCCAACACCCGTCCTGAACATCACTATGGAGTAAAAAATGAGTCCCGACTACTAGGGAATTTTAGGTACTCATGTACTATGCAACTAATGAACACTGAATAAAAGCGAGGAAAGAGGGAAAACCACGTGGGAACAAAACCCCCCCTCAAAAGATAATGTATCAAAAGAAGAAAATGACAGATGCCACGCAACTGTGTTCTTCATTGCAAGACGATCCCACAAAGTCTGAAATTTCTGCTCATTGAAAGTCTTCATGAAGATGTAGAAATATTTATGGATCTGATGAAGTCCTTTGGAAACCTGTTGGGTCTTGTACTTCTTGATCCTGTGGATCCATATGCACCTGAAAATATTCCTTTCTGGTGGATGTGGAACCCGATTCCAAGTCTGGTTCTGTAGGAGTGAGTCATACTCCTTATGCATGGTTGCTTTCCATACTGGATTTCCCACAACCCTATTGTAGTTCCATGGATCCGTAGATTGAACCATATAGCAATGCATGGGCATCACAGGTTCTGAAGCTGAAAATACATGAGAAGGCTTCTCATTCTGAGATCGAGTCCTCCTCGAATCCAATGAATTCCTTGCAAGGTTGCCTACTGCCTGAAGTTTGGTATGTGCCTTCTTGGACATCTGCTAAAGCTTCGACGTTGGCTTCTTATTTGGATGTACTACCTGCTTATTTCCATGTACATAATCTGAGTGTATGGAATCATCTATGATGTATGAAACTGATGGAAGACCAAGAGTATATGCATGTTGCACTAGAGGTGCATGCAAAGTACTCTCCTTATGTGTAAGTAGAATAGAGGAGTCATCGCCAGGAAACTTAGTGAATTTATACAACCTTGACTTGTGATCCACCTCACCAATTACAATGATGGAATTGTCATGCATGTCAATTACTGAAACTGAATCTGATGTAAATTCAACCTTTTTACCTTTCTGAGCAATCTGATAAACTGAGAGCAGATTCATAGAAAGATTTGGAACATGCAAAACATTCTCAAAACTTCCATTGTGGAGTTCCACTCTCCCTTCTCCCGCTATTGCTACTGGAGTATCATCCCCCATGAGAATAGGGGGTCTTGAGAATGGATTCAAGGAAGAGAAAACTTCCTCTTTCACTGCCATATGATGGGTTGCACCAGAATCTATAATCCATGAATTAGATGAGGAATTAATTGCAAGAAGAGCATGGTGATTACCTTTCTTAGGAGCATGATCTTCTTCCTTCTGCTTCTTGACTCCCTCTAGAATGAAGTTTCCAAGGTTGTTCTGCTGAAGTTCATGTGCCAAAATATCGATCTGTTTCTTCATGCATGTGGATTCTTCATGATTCGGCTTATTGCAATAAGTGCACTGCTTTCCCTTCTTCTTCTTCTTAGAATCTGAAGAGTCTTTGGAACCTGAAGAATCATTAAAGGATTTGGAATATCCCTCCTTCCTATTCTGTTTGAATGACCCTTTTTGTTAAGAACCAAACATCAATATAGCATAGAAAAACCTCAAGAAAAGTACTCAACGCCTTGAAAAAGAGATAATCTCAGATAATAAGCCTCTTCGAGGGGGCAACCTCCTTTTACCCCACTTAAATGTTCAAGTACAAGATG
>ML786769.1:592872-609372 GCA_009831015.1 Picea engelmannii | reverse complement strand
TGTTTCTCTTGTGTAGACTTATCAATACCACATTCACCCAAGATTAATAGAAAAGATTTAAATTTAGTAAAAAAATCTTGTATATTATCAAAACTTTTAGGGTCTAAGGTATTCAACTCTACCTCAAGCATATGACCTCGCATGTCATCCTGATTTCCAAAGAGTCCTTCCAAGGTGGTCCAGATCTCGTTTGGATTCTTAAATGAGGCAACATGAAACCACAAATCAGTGGAGATTAACTCAAGAAGTAGTCCTGTGGCCTCATCCTTACGGTTCACCCATCTCATCTTCTCAATCGCTGATGTAGGCTCTGTTTCTGTCGTCATCGTCAAATTATATAGTCCTTTTCTTTTGAGTTGGAATGTCGCCTTGGGCTTCCAATAAAAATATTGTATGGTGTGAGGATTACCACCAAGTTTGACTGTATAATAGTTTCCATATCCATCTCTCCCACTGATTCCAAGAACCCCTAAAAATTTACTCTCAATCTGCAAGTGAAAAATTAAGAAATTAAGAATTCATATTAGTTTCACGAGATGATCTTGTGACTTACTTTCTGAGAAAACGGTGAGGAATCTCGCCAAACGGTTGAAAACCCACTTCCAAAATGGGTCGATTTACTCTTCTAGTGGGCTGTTTCCTCCAAAACGTAATATTTTGGGAGCAATGAATGTGGAAAGGTACAACCACATATTCGTATCAGTTTTAGGAGGCTATCTTGTGGATCACTTTCTGAGAAAACGATAAAGAATCTTGCCAAACGGTTGAAAACCCACTTCCAAAATGGGTCGATTTACTTCTATATGAGGCCATTTCCTAAGAAATGTAATAGTTTGGGAGGAATAATTGCTGAAATTTATGACCACGGATTTAGCTCACCGAAACTCCGATTTTCCTTATTCTTTGGCTTGCCTGGCTTGCTCCAAGCAGCATAGCTCTGATACCATGTCAATGTTTCATGGAAACCTTCACAAGAGATCTAGCTAAATAAAGTACAAACAAATCTTATCAAGAAAGGAAGAGAGATTCAATATGGAAGAATGAGAAAATATATTCACTCTACTCCAATGAGCTGATGATTGATACATAGATCATGATCAATATGATACAATGAACGAGTGGAATACACTCATATATAGGGAAAAACATTCCATAATTAAAAAAACCAATTAAGCAGTTAGCTTTCCTTAGGAATGCATGCATGCATAATAGTGATGGTAAAAATAGAAAGTCTAAATAGAACTAGTGATTTAACTCCCACTGAACTAGTGTGTCGAAAATAGAAATTTCTCCAACATGGAGAGGTTGTAGATTCATGGATCCACAACATATCCACATATTTTAGGACTTGTACCGACCTAAATGAGGAAAGGAAACTCCAAATAACATCTCTCTATCTAGAAAGCCTAGCTCAGACTTGGTGGGACTGATCCAAAAATATCTTTTAAAGACTATGGTTAAGTTTTAAAAACATGTGTTCATTAACCATTTAGTAAATTGGTGAAAGAGGAAGAATTAATGAAGAAACATGGCAGGCATATACAATATACAGATCTGAAATTAAGGACAAGAAACAACAAACCATAAACAACAAAGTTGATAACAGAGTTCGACAATCTCGCCTATGTCTCCGGGCCTTTGTCTCAGTGGGTGAGGCTTTCTTATTTTTGTTAAAAAAACAAATCTTCAAAAGTACATATTAAAAGTGCCAAATGGATTACAAATTGATCTGGTTGTGTTCTTCTAGATCTCAAAAACCCATCAAAATAGACGACACTGAAAACAGATGAACGAAGCTCCCAGAAATGGCCCGCAAAGTTGCTCTCCTCAATGGCTTCCTTGCATAAAAATGGATTTGGCTTTGAAATTATTCAACCTTTTTTTGTTTTGAACCTCTTCCTAGGCTGCCAAGAACATATGGTTTATATAGGCTTGAAGTTGGCAACAAAATCCCAACTTCCCCCCAAGATTTGGCCTCAAAAAGGGCTCTAGATCCTCCAAAAATGGTCAAAATCTCCCAATATCAGGCTAAAAATCAAATAAAATCATAATATATGGTTGAAAACCCATATTTGGAAAATAATCGGGCGCATCCTCCTTCACACGAGCCCATGTTCATATGCGTACTATCCAAGTTTCCACGGGCTAGGCTGGTGCTGGTCCTTATCCCCCCAATCTCGGGCCCTGGTCATGTGGCTTGGCCCATGTGGCCATGACCTTAGGCTCCATGCGCATGTAACTGTTATAGCCCCTGGTTGCAAGCCTATGGTTATGCACCTTGGTCGACGGGCTAGCCCGACTGATCAAGCGCTAACCGCACTTATCTGCGCTAACTGTATAACACAAGGATCACATGTAATATGGTCATATGTGCTAGGGCTATGTAACAATTCCCGCGCCAACCAGATGGTGTAAGGGCATATGGCATAGGCATATGGTAACATGCCGAGGTTGGGGCTAGGCCCTAACCCTTAACTCTTCCCAACGAATAGACACTTCACATTCAAACAAAACTTTGGAACCGTAGTTATTAAGTCTCATCATGGGCGGGCTGGTAGCCCAGCCTTGCCAAATCATTCGCTTAGATCGGAGGTCACGGGTTCGACTATCGTGAAGTCCCAATAATTTTTCCAAATCCCCGACAAATAGAGGGGTGCCACGTGGTAGCCCAATACTGGGCCATGTGGCACCATCACATTCACCCAAATATGCCACATGTCAAACAAATATTTGACCACCTGTCTTCCCAGTCAGCACAGTAATGTACCTGCCACGTCAGTCTCCCAGTCCAGTTAGCTGCCACATGTCGTATGGACCTGCCACGTCAACCGTACATACGTGCCACATGTCACTCTTGCAGTGGTTCCACGTGTCACAATATAACTCGTCCACCTGTCGGCCATCAACTTCCCAATCAATGCCAACACATCACTGCCACGTCACCTGTACGCACTGTACAAACTGTACAATCAACAACTTTTTTCCTGTGAACAGATCGCAATATCTTTCACATATTATGTTCGTTTGAGCCCATTCAAGTTGCATTGGGTTCGTATCGATGAGGTCTACGCACACGTCTATTTTGAAGCGATTCTGAGCACTTTGCGTTTTAGGCCTTCCTGGACCCATTTTTCTCCTGGATCCATTCTAGATCATGCCTCCCCACTAAAGACCTTTTGGTTCTCCAAAAGGTTACAAAATTGACCTTACTGATTACATACTCATAAGGATAAAACAAAACACTATGTTTTAAAAAATGATTTTATAACAAGTCATCATTACAACATGTGTGATTACATTAATGGAAGCAAAATACAATGAAGATGTGACATCCACTTCTGGCAAAACCAAGTGAATGGTTTCTTTCCTTCATGTTTTTCCTCTTGCTTCGCTGGTAATGTTACTTCCTTTATGAGTACATGCACAATCCTTTTGTCCTTCTTTGGACGAAGCTCCAGATTAAGCTTCCAACATTTAGCCTTTTGATGTCCACCCTTGTTGCAATAAGTGTAGTAGTTTTTCAACATCCAAACTTGCTTGCCATTCTCTTTCTTTCATTGTGGATTTTAGTCTTTATGTCGTGTCTCCTTCCTGGTCGACATAAATTTCTTGTACAAATATTGTCTCTTCCAACACTTGGCCACACAATGCTTGGGTGAATGACAAAACGTACAAGGATACATATTCCACAAGTTTTGGATTACATGATTATGCTTTTTATAATCAAAAAGAGATTTGGAAAAACCATGACCATTATACCTTTCTTGTTGATCTTCACTTTTATTTGGAGATGAATTGCATTCACTATCACCATCATGGAGTGATACACCATCACCTTTTGTGAACTTTTTCCACAATGACTTAGGCTGGTCATTTGAAGCATCACTTGCTTCTAATGTTTTGGAGCATTCTCCAATCTCCACTTCACCGTATCCCAATCCTAAATAATGAGGTCTTTCCACAACCTCTATGGGATTAACGATACCTTGGCCCTTATTTCCATGGCCCTTTCCTTCATAACCCATATTGGTTAGTAATTTCAAACCTATACCTCTTGTATTTTTTTCAAATGCACCAAAAGAACCATCTTGATGGGAACAATGCAAAATTGATGAATTACTTTCACTGCATACCTCAGAGATGATTTCTAAATCAAGTGTAGAAGGCAATTCCTTCAATTCTTCTTCACTTTTGTCTTTCTTTGAAGATTTCTCTTGAACCTATCTCTTTCGTTCCAAGTAATCTTCATACAACACTTTCACCATCTCTGCCATGGAAAAGAGAGTATTTTGAATCTCCTTCTCATATTGACAAAGTCCCTCTTTAGATGTCATTTTCAACCTTTCCCTGTTAATCATGCAAACTCAAAAAGAAACCATCAACTAGCTCTGATACCACTTGATCCGAAAAGATCTTTTAAAGACTATGGTTGAGTTTTAAAAACATGAGTTCATTAACCATTTAGGAAACTGATGAAAGAGGAATAATTAATGAAGAAAAATGGCATCCATATACAATATACAGATCTGGAATTAATCACAAGAAACAATAAACCATAAACAACAAAGTTGATAACAGAGTCCGACAATCTCGCCTACGTTTCCGGGCCTTTGTCTCAGTGGGTGAGGCTTTCTTATTTCTGTTAAAAACAAAAAGCTTCAAACGTACATCATAAAAGTTCCAAATGGATTACAAACTGATCTAGCTGTGTTCTTCTAGATCTCAAGAACCCATCAAAACTGACAGCATTGAAAACGGATGAACGAAGCTCCCAGAAATGGCCCGCAAAGTTTCTCTCCTCAATGGCTTCCCTGCATAGAAATGGATTTGGCTTTGAAATTATTCAACATTTTCCTATTCTTAACCTCTTCCTAGGCTTCCAATAACCTATGGTTTATATAGGCTTGAATTTGGCAACAAACTCCCAACTTCCCCCCAAGATCTGGCCTAAAAAAGGGCTCCAGATCCTCCAAAAATGGTCAAAATCTCCCAATATCAGGATAAAAATAAAATAAAATCATAATATGTGGTTGAAAACCCATATTTGGAAAATAATAGGGCGCAACCCCCTTCACGTGCCCCCTTGGTCATATGCGCACTATCCAAGTGTCCACGAGCTAGGATGGTGTTGGTCCTTAGCCCCCCGATCTCGGGCCCTGGTCATGTGGCTTGACCCATGTGGCCATGGGCTCAGGCTCCATGCAAATGTAATTGTTATAGCCCTTGGTTGCAAGCCTATGGTTATGCGCCTTGGTCGGTGGGCTATCCTGACCGACTAGGCGCTACGCTAAACCCACTTATCCGTGCTAACCGTATAATACAAGGGTCACATGTAATATGGTCATATACGCTAGGGCTATGTAACAATTCCCGTGCCGACCAGATGGTGTAAGGGCATATGGCATAGGCATATGGTAACATGCTAGGGCTGGGGCTAGGCCCCAACCCTTAACTCCTCCCAACAAACAAACAATTCACATTCAAATAAAAGTTTGTGACCATAGTTATTAAGTCTCATCGTGGGCGGGATGGTAGCCCGACCTTGCCAAATCGTTCACCTAGACCAGAGGTCACGGGTTCGACTCCTGTGGAGTCCCAATAATTTTTCCAAATCACCGACCAATGGAGGGGTGCCATGTGGCAGCCCAATACTGGGCCTTGTGGCACCATTACATTCGCCCAAATATTCCATGTGTCCAACAAATATTTGACCACCTTTCTTCCTAGTCAACACGCCAATGTACCTGCCACGTAAACCTGCTAGTCCAGTCAGCTGCCATGTGTCGTACGGCTATACAGACATGCCACGTCAACCATACGGATGTGCCATGTGTCACCCTTGTAGTGGTGCCATGTGTCATAATATAACTCTTCTACCTATCGATCATCAACTGCCTAGTCAACGCCAACGCATCACTTCCACATCATCTGTACGGACTGTATGGACTGTACAATCAACAAATTTGTGCATGTTTGGAAAAACAAACAGATCGCGATATATTTTTCATACGACGTCCATTTGAGACCATTCAAGTTGTGTTGGGTTCGTATCGACAAGGCCTACACACACGTCCATTTTGAAGCGATTCTGAGCACTTTGATTTTAGGCTTTCCTGGACCCATTTTGGCTCCTGGATCCATTCTGGATCAGGGACACTCAGCTTGAAAACACCACATTGGTGGTAGATATAGGAGCTTGCGATAACTCTTCAGAGTCACCTATCAAAACATGGGCATAATTTTGTCAAGATTTGAGAGACCATTTTTATCCACCCAAGTACCTTCATAATTTGTGGATAAGATGGCTTCTACTTAGGAAATTACCTACATAAAATGTACAAGCATACATTGACTACTTCTGCAAGCTTCGAATCCAGCTTCACATTTCAGATCCATAAGATGTATTAATTCTCAAATTTAATTCAGGCTTGTTATCTCAATTTCATAGAGAAGTAGAGTTTTTTGGATGGATGACTTTGGATAAAGATTTTAAAAGAGATTTGCCTGTAAAAAGAAAGGTGGCTCCCTGAGGTCACACTCTTCAATCCCGCCTAACCCAGACCTCAACTCCTTCACAAGATCCTACAACTCAAACCTCATCTCTCCCTAATAACCCTATATCACCTCGTCCCAACAATCCCAATCCCAATTCCTCGTGATTTTTCTTCCACAAAACTCAGTCCCACTCCTCTGTAGATTTTCGAGTCTTAAAATCTTTATGGACTAATAAAACACTATTTACAGAGGCCACTTCCTCACAAACCATTGATGTCACCGAAATTATTTATCTGGACAACCCCACTGAAGTTGAAACCTCCTTGATTCTTATGACATATGAAGACTCCAAATCCTCCCCATTACCCTTGTTTACACACAGTTTCCAAATCAAAAAATCCTTAGCACTGCTGATCATGGAAAATCATAGTAAAAAACACTTGGTCTCCCAAGAGTTAGCCCAGTTCCTCCAACCTCCAACTTCCAACTACCCCACACCCCAAACCATATCAGCTCGGTTGGGTCCAAAAATATGCCCCCCGCCTCTTGGTATCTCAACGTTGTATGATCACTTTTACTATTGGTCAATTTAAAGATTTTGTCCTCTGTGATGTATCTCTGTTAGACTGTGCTGATCTCCTCTTGGGCCTTCCATATCAAGAAGACTGGAAAATTGTGTATATGGAAAAAACCCACCAATATAAACTCTCAAAATATGGGCACACCTATGTTCTTACTACAACACCCCCCAAACCCACCACACAAAAATAGACCAATCCCCATGTCCATATGAACCAATGTGTTTCTCTCTGTCTAGTACACCCTATTAAACTAGAAAATATAACCCACCTAATACCACAAGCCATGGCTCCCCTGCTATGAGAATCTTCTCATGTCTTCCAACCACCCACCGAACTACCCCCCCTCGCCACATAGATCATTCTATAAATATCATTCCAGGAGCTTCATTACCCAATGCCCCTGCTTACCGAATATCACCATGAGAGGCAGAAGAAATTGAGAAATAATTGATGGAGCTCATAAAATCAGGTCATAAACAACCTTCCTCTTCCCCTTGTGCATCCCCTACCTTTGTAATCCCAAAGAAGGACACCACCGAGATGTGCCTAGTCACTGAATACTATGCCCTTAACAAGGCTATAGTCAAGAAATGATACCCCCTATCCCAGATTGAGGAGTTGCTGGACAGTTTGCAAGGTGCTCAATGGTTCACTAAGTTAGATTTGACATCTGGATACCATCAGGTTAAATTGAACCCAATTGATGTGTGGAAGATAGCCTTCAAGACCAAATTTTGTCTTTTCAAATGGAAAGTCATGCCATTTGGACTGACTAATGCACCAACAACATTTATGAGATTTATTAATGATATCTTCATGCCTCTTTTGGGCCGCATTGTTGTTATATATTTGGATGAAATTCTCATATTCAATAAATCTTGGGAGGCACATCTTCAACAAGTTCGCTAAGTACTAGAACTAGTTAAGGAGCACAAGCCACAAGTAAAGGAAAATAAATCATACTTTGGCCAACGTTCAATTCCATATTTGGGATTTCTTGTGGACCCAGAAGGCATTTTTCTAGATCCATCATGGGTACAAGCATTGGAACAATGGCCAACCCCTTCTTCAACAAGTGAATTAAAAAGCTTCCTGGGTGGTATCAACTTTTATTGAAATTTTGTTTTGCACTTCTCTCAGATTGCTCGCCCTTTGCATCAATTATATAACATCACTAAAAACTTTGTTTGGGATGGATAGGTTGCTCGCCACTTTTCTCACCTCAAGTAGACTTTGTGTTCCTCCCCTGTACTTAGATTGCTAGACTTGACTCAACCCTTGGAGATTGAATCTGATGCCTCTCAATATGCTATTGGTACAATACTTAAACATGGAGGACATTCTGTAGCCTATCACTCCGAAGCTCTTTCATATGATAAGAAAAATGACAACACACAAGATAAAGAATTCTACAACCTTGTGCAATCTCTCAAGCAATGGAGACACTGTTTGCTGGGTAAGGAGACCATTCTACATACAGATCACCATCCTATGATTTCCATTTATTCCCAATCAAATATACAAGAGTAGAGACATCTCAAATGGGAAGCCTACATACAACAGTTCCATCTGGTCATTTGCTACAAGAAGGGGACCTCTAACAAAATGGAAGATTTGCTTAGTAATCCTTCAAATTAGGTTCTCCAAATATTAGAAGTTCGGTGTGCTTCATATGACACATGGAGAGACAAGTATGGTACCAACCATGAATTTCAAAAAGTTTGGGATGCACTACATCAACCAAAAATAGTCAACCATACCCCTTTCTTGGACTACACCATCCACAATGGGTGGCTCTATAGGCTCAACTTGCTATGTGTGCCTCAATCATAGGATCACTTATTTCTCATCAAGGAAGCCCATGCCTCTTCTTGTGGAGGCAACTTTGGCACAACAAAAAAAGTACAGAACATTCAACGCCATTTTTATTTGCCATCCCTACAACACCAGATAGATAAATTTATCCTAGCTTGTACTTTATGCTCTCAATCCAAACCTTCCAACCGGAAATACAGATTGTATCAACCACTCCCAGTGACTTCTAGACCATGAGAATCCATTTGAATGGATTTTATCATTGGATTTACCACCACTAAAAAAAATATGATGCCATTTGGGTAGTAGTATGTTAGTTTTCCAAAATGGCCTTTTTCATTGCTTGCACCAAGACTACTACAACTTCTCAAACACCGAAATTATATTTTCAACATGTCTGGCCTCACTTTGGTCTACCCAACACTATCTATTCAGATAGAGACTCAAGATTCCTCATCTCCTTTTGGCAGCCACTATGGGCGCTACTTGGTTGTCAACTTAAATTCTCCACCACCTTCCATCCTCAAACAGATGGCCAAACATAGGTAGTAAATCATGTGCTGGTACATGCTCTGTGCACACATTTCACATGTAGTAAACAATGGGATACTTATTTACATATTCTACAACACAGTTACAACATGGCCACACACTCAACTACTTTTTTCTCTCCTTTCAAAGTGTGTTTGGATTTTCAACCCACTTCTCTAGGTGAGCTGTCTCTCATTCTTGATCCACAAGGAACATATCACCAACAAAGGGAACAAATATTAGACAACAATTCTTTCAAAAAATTGCACACCGCCAAACTCAAGTAGTTGATGCTTTGAAATCTTCTCAAGCAAGAGAAACGTAGAGGCATGACAACCATCGTACACCTCTTATATTTCATCCTGGGGACTGTCTCTGGTTACTATTAGAGAAGAAACATTTCAAAGGTCAACATCATAAACTACATCCTCTCCGCTATGGCCCCTATACAATTCTGGAATGCATTGGAGAAAATGCCTATCTATTGGACCTCCCTTCTCAGCTAGGAATAATACACAATGTCATCAATGTCAACAATATGAAGCTATTTGAGCCACCACTCTTGGATGATCCAGTCACCATCACTCATCTAGTGGACACCATTCCAGATTTCCAATTTCCCTTATTACATGATACCATTCTCCAGACCAAGAATCACTCTACTCAAAAAAGAGAATATATTTCTTACCTTCTGGAATGCAAGGGAAAAACTCCAGCACAAGCAAAGTGGATGACAACAGACATGGTCCAACGTATGTTTCACCATGTTCTAGAGGAAGCAGGGACACTTCCAAATATAAACAGGGAGGAATTGGGCCATAAGGAAGCTAATCTTCCTTATAACACCATTAATAAAACATGGGACAATGTAATAGAGTAGAGTTTAGTTTATTTTGTGATTAGAATAATATTATGTATGAAAAATAAGTAGGTCTCTTATCTATAAAAGGTGATACTATGAACTAATAGAGGTGTTGGCTTATTTTTGAAGTGAATTCTCTTTTCTCTCATTTTCTCTCTTGTTCTAGGTTTAGGGTTTTTGCTGTCTATTGTTATTCTATAGCTACCATCGCAACATTTCCTAGATCTTGAACTATGCCCTAGCTACTAGTGCGCTCTCCTCTGATTATTGAGCCCTCCTCTGGCTAATGCACCCTCCTTTGGATAGTGCGCCCTCCTATGGCTAGTGCGCCTCCTCTAGAAAGAACATGCTCCTTTGGGCAGTGCACCCTCCTATGGAAATTGTGACCTCCTATGGAATGTGCACCCTCATATTTAGAAATCCCTCCTATGGAAAGTGCATCCTCATCTTCAGAAATTCCTCCTCAGGCAAGTGTGCACTCCTTTGGAAAGTGCACCTTAATCTACAAAACTTGAAAGGGTGTTGGATCTCTCTTGACGGGAGATCACCCATCGACTAGTAATGACATCTTTCTCCCATCCAAGGATGTCAAGTAGTATTTCTCTTTCTTAGAATTCTTCTTGATGATGTAAGGGGAACCAAGAGGTGTTATCCTTCTGGTTGTAATTAGGATTTCCCTTCCTCTCATCCCACATGAATGAAATACTTCCTTCACTGTAGTTAATGTAAGTTATATATTCGATGTAAGGATATGAAGGAGGTCCCGTGTTTACTACATATTTAATGGATTTCTCACGTTCTTTGTTCTCTTCTTTATTTAATATATGGATGGACCCTGTTTCTTTCCCTTGGAACTTCACAAGCTTCTCCTTGTACTCATTCGTCCTTAGGAGTAGCATATCTATGTAATCTTTTTGGACAAAAGGAAGGTCCCACAGATCATACTTGATGATATGGTGAGGTACATCAAATTCACACTCACCAGTGTAATCAACACTGTTGGAATCAATCACATGCTTCTAAGCCCTCTCCTGACTATATAGAATCTCAAAAGTTCCATACCCCATGGGAATATGTGCATGGGTGTGATCCATACTGAGAAAACCCCCAAGAGTAGTGGACCCACTTCTTTATAGAAGCATTCCCTGAGCATATGGAACATCAATCACTACTATGTTCATAATGAGAATGATATGAGGGAAGTCAATCTGGTAAACTTCAACATCTTCACAAATCCTGTAAACTTTGACCTTCTTGGAATCAATACCACATACATTTCCATAAGGCCAGGTCATCTTTAAATTGATTTGTTCCATTACCTTCAAGGACATCACATTGGATGAGGCTCAAGAGTCCAACATACAATTTTTCAAAAATATACCATTCATCGCCAAAGAGAGATAGAAACGAGGGTTATTATCCTTCTATCAATCAAGATACATGGTATTCAAGATTATTGGAGGGTCCTCCTTTTTGGCTGGTACTTTCAATAAATTTAAGATTTCTCTTCTCAAAGATGGGATCTTGCACATTTCCATCACAAGGACTGTCATATTCAACTTTCCATACATAACCAACACATCTATATTCAACTGAATCTCCTCTTTTGTCGAAGTTGGTCTTGGAAGAAATTCACCGAATAGAGGTGGGGGTGGTGGGACCACCTTCTCTATAGATGGAATAGGAGATTCCACCTCTAACTGAAGTGGATTGGAAGGTTGTAGCAGATGAACTGAAGCCTTGTTTCTTCTTGTGTACATCAAAACTTCCCTTTTTCTCAATTCCTTTCTTCGATCCTCTGTTAATCGATTCAACACTCTGAGTCATCCTTCTCTAGCTCCTCTTTTTTCTGAATTCATCAATCTATTCCTGAGTAATATATTCTTATTGGAAGTTATAAATCATGTCCATTAATTTTATACCATCACAAGAGTCTTTATCACGTCAAGGACACTCAACCTCCCAATGAGGTTCTTCACAAGGAGAACACCATCGTGTTTCTTTTGTCTTGACCATTCCAACTAGGTTCAATGCGTCAGGAGATTTTGACTCTTGTTGAGGCTTCAACTTCCAAACTATGGCATCCCTCTACTGTCTAGTAAAATGAGGTCTGAAAGTGGTCTGATTTGTTTTCACAGTGGTTAATCGACCCATGATATGATTCTGAGCTTGGACCAACTGAGTACTAATATGGTCTAAATTCTGAGTGAAGCGAGTAATTGGATCCGATGTATTGCTAATAGAAGATTTGGTATTTGCTTCTATCCTAGTGCAAGGATACTGAAAAGGGTCAACCTTTGAGTCAAGAAGATTCTCTTTAATTTATGCGCTATAATCTTTGTCTTGTGCCAAACTAGTGGGCTTCTTATCCTTCAAGTTGAAACAAAATTTCCCATAAAAAACATTCATATAAAGGAGATGAACAAATGGATCCGGAGGACGTAGATATATTGGGAATTGGATGTGTAATCTATCAACTCTTTCATTAAATTCACTCATTGTTTCATTATCTTTCTTTCTTATTTGATTGAATTGAGCTACAAGCATTCAATTGTCCTTCTTTGTTGTCCACATGTTCTTGAACAATTTAGCAAAATATTCATAATATGCTACATGGTTATCAAGAAGGCCCTTGAACCATCTTTGGACATCTTCAATGAGTGATGAGGCTAGTAATATCATTTCTATGTCTTCATGTTCTACTTATGCATTTTCCATATCTTGGCCCATGGCATAGAGATGATCGTCAACCATGATTACATTATTCCCTTAGAACTTTGGCAACCATTTGTGAGACTCTTTTGGCATGGTATTTGGATATATGGGGATGGTGGCCATGTTTAAGGGTTTGTAGAGGTCTTTTTCCCAAGGGTGATACAATGGAGTAAGGGGAAGGGTACCTTGAAAAATGGTTTTTACAATGGGATATTTGAGAGGAGGCCTTCTTTGGTAGACCTTAAAAGGCTTGAATCTTCCTGGGGAAAATTCTTACGGGAAGATGGATTTTTGGATGGTGGAGTCACCAAATGAGCTTAAAGAAGAGATCATGAAGAGTGGAAGGAGAACATCCCTCAAGTGGAGTTTCCAAGAAAGCTAGGGCTAAAGGATTTCAGATGGAAGCTTGCCAAAGTGTCATTAGGGCATGAAAGAGGATTCAAAATCCTCCCCCAAAACGTTGCCAAAATGTTATCGCACAAACTATAGGTTCGAAAAATCCTGACCCAATCCACGAAATGACGATAACTGTGGGAGATTCTACCCACTGTAACCTTAGATAAACCCTCCCCTCACTTTAGGGAAGGATAAATCCAACAAAAGGGGGGAATCCCGGGTGACCCTACGAGGACATGATATGGAAAGTGAGGTTATGGAAGTGAATCACCTATAGGTCAATTTGTGGAGATATGTAAGGCTTGGGATGAAGTCTTGTTGATGAGGGAAGGTTTCCAAGAAGTAGTGTACCTACAGAAGATAGTTTTACTTGCCCGAGACACAAGAAGAGATAGATATACAAGCCTAAAGATCAAGTGGACAAGAAAGTTAAGTTTGTTGTCCCAAACTACTGCAGTAAGAGAGAATACATAGTAGCAAGGAACACAACTAATTACTATAGATATAACCACTGAATGCATCAAATATTTATTGAGAAATGAAGCGTAAAACAAGTAGATTAGTTCCCATTACTTTAACACAAAATTTAGTGGTATTGGAGGGTTGTTGTATGATGTTTTCAGAGTATATTTGTAACAACCAAGTGTATGTAGAAAATATTTGCTACAACATCAAGTTTCAAAAACGAGAATAAGCAAGCAATCCAACAAAAAGTTCACCAACAAGTAGTAGAATGATAATAATGGCTTACAAGTAAATTTTCACGTTTGAAAAAAAAGTTAAAATTGAAGATATAGAGTGATTTTCCGCAACCCTAATGGCTGTAGCTTTTATTAAATTATATCTCCAAGAATACTAGACCAATCAAGACGCCCTAGAGGATTTAACAAGATTAAAGCATCAAGAAACTATTCCAACTTGAACAAAATCAATATCTCTCTAAATCATGTTTACCAATGAGAACAATTTATTTCTCCAATGTAAATAAAGATTAGTGCCTTGCCAAATGGGTTATGGAGTATTCTTGTATTAAGATAGGTCTACTAAATCTCAAGGGGTGTAATCCCTTTTACTCCCTTGAGATAGAAACCCTAACAAGGCAAATTATAGGAGTGTGTAAACCCTTTTACTCCTCCTAGCAACCATTGAAATGACATTTTCAATAAACAAAAATGATAAAACTTTGTGGAGGTTGTAAACACTTATACTCCTCCATGGATGTATCCAATAACAACCATGGAACAAGAAATACACCTAACAAAGTGCACATTTTCCTTACCAATTCCAAAATATGCTAAGACAAACCCTAGTTACCAAGTATTTTTCACCATCAAAGCAAGATAATGAGCCTCCAAAAGATAGCGCACCACTTCATTCCATATGACAAGAGCCAAACCATATCACAAGAGAGAGATATAATGAATTTTCCCAAGAGGGGTGAAAATTTCAACCAAGTAGTCCTCTCACAATGGGAGAGCTATGATGAAAATGAAATAAAAATGATCCTTATTTATACAAATCCTCTAAAAATTGTTTTCCCACTTAACTTTAGTTTAAACCAAAAATTAAGGGGCCAACAACCCTTACTTTTCCACTTTACAACTTTAAATTTGATTTTGCACGTAATAAAACCCTAAAAGAAGCATGACATCACCCCTTTAGGGAAACGTTTTAGCACTTGGAGAAATTCGTTGAGCTTGGAGGTGAAACATTGGGCCTCCAAAGGCCTTCCTCTCATGACCTAAGGTATCATCCATCAAACCAAGGTCTCTCTCCATGAAAATATGACAAGTGTCAATTCAACTACACCACCACTCCAAACCCTAGCCCTAGGGTGACGTCAAGCCCTCCAAATGTGACGTTTTGACCTCCAAAGGAAAAACATTGGGCTTGTAGGGGCTAGGTGAGGTCATCCAAAATGTCTCTCAAGCCTCCAAAGGCCATCATAATCATCTGGTGTGTGGGCCATGGTATCCATATTGCAGGATTCATGCCCCAAGGAAGCCCAAGCTAGGCTTGTTCCTCCAAAACCGTCCACGAAGCAAGGTCCTGCAAAGACAATGAATACGCCCTCCAAGGATCTCAAGTCAAACATATCATGATAAGTAAATAAAATTAATAAAAGAGTCACTTAAGAATGTGTTGGATTATTGAGAGGGGGGGTGAATCATTAATAGAGAAATTTAATCCTTTTTAACCATATAAGAAAGTCGGAATTCAAGGGAGGATAAATTATTTTGATGATGCTTTCTAAGGTATGTTATTTACAGGTCATCTCACCATTTTCACAATAAATTTTTTTATAGAATGATTCAGACCGTGAAATTGATAGGCCATTGAGGAAACATATCCAAGTATATTTGGTAAAAATTTCATCTTGTTGGTCGTTGTATTTTCGGAGTTACACTCCGTGGAAAATAGGGTTTGTGGCTGGTCCTGAAACTATTCTTTTCGAGTAAAAACATCATAACTTCTTCATAATAGATCCAAATTCAGTAAGAAAAAATGTATTGGTTATATTAAAGTATGTAGTATTCTTTGTAACATTTTCATATCCATTCAACAAATATTCCGTACGGGGCACACTCTACAAGGTCGCTCTCTAGAATAAGCCAAAATTCAGCAAGGTATGCCATTTTTGCTATAAATACTTTTCTGAGAGGTTCCAAGTAGTGACACCTGCAGGAATTGCAATAAACAAACTGAAGAACATTGTGTTCTATTTTCATATTTTTATTCATTACAGGTACATAGTTATGATTATTTCAAGTTAGGGTTGTTGACTAATCCCAAACTAGTCATGTGAGACTAAAGAAAAGTTTGATGAAAATACTAGTCTCTTGTTGTGAAAGTTAAGGAAGGTTTGTAGGTATGTGCTCATGTACACTAGGTCTATTATAGAGTTACAAATCATATTTGGATGATGAGATTGATGATATATTTTGGTTAAGGTACATGTTGTGTACATGGTTGAGACAAGTAGTTGATGAGTTGGCACATACATGATGTGTATAGTTGATGATGTTGGTACATATTGATGAGTCATAGTTGATGAGTAGTTGACACATGATTGGTACATACTTGGTACATGGTTGGATGCACTTG
>ML786769.1:579940-592808 GCA_009831015.1 Picea engelmannii | reverse complement strand
GGGGCAAGGACATGTGGTTGTAGCCGGAGAACTTAGGGTGTTGTAGCCTCCTTCTGGTTGTAGCTAGAGAATTGGGGAGTTGGATATTCCCTCAGGTTGTAGCCTGAGAAACAAGGGGGTTGGATCCTCCTTCCAATTGCATCTGGAAAAAAAAGGAAGTTGGTGTTTCCAATGAATGTAATTCTTCAATACATATAAGAAAAAGAATTCTGTGGTTTTCTCCCACTTTGGGTTTCCACATAAAACACTGGTGTACTGTGTATGTGTATGATTTTTCATTTTTTCATTTCTTATTTACTCCACATTTATTGGATGATAATGTTACATTGATATAACACTTGGATTATATGGTTAAAAATGATTAAATTTCTATCAGAGCAGGTTGCTTCAGAAATCAATTTAACCACTGAAAGGTAGATCATGGAGAGAAACAACTTGTATAAAAATGGACCAACCTTAATCAACATAATGTGCATCAAAAACCACCTCATCAAATTAAACAAGTGCTCAAAGACCCTATGCAACTTTCCAAGTTTAGGTATGGGAGGGTTGACAAAGTGACCTATTGGGTGAATCATTCCCTAAGTCAAGGAGTGTTTCCTAGGTGGACACCCCTCTAAGCCATGTGTAGAAGATGAAGTGGATGGGGGAAATACTTTTGGGCATGGGGTTTTCTATCACATGAAGTTGTCATGGGTCAAATTTCTCCTTAGGTTTTAATTTTTTATCCATTAGTCTTTTTAGGTTTGTTTTTTATTTTCTCCTTATGGTTTTCTTAGGTTGACTCAAATAAAAGGTTGGAGCTTGGCTTACATATTTGGTCCACATATATGGTTTATACCCTTGGTTCATTTCCTGTGGTTTATACCCTTGGTTCATCACATGATTTGAAAACTACCACTATCATCTCCATTACACCACAAGCCTAGCATGTCACTACCTCCATTCATACGCTTGAAGCCCTCAACTCTGTCCCTTTACCCATTAGGGAGTCAAATCAAATCCCTTCAAGTATGCTTCCAACTCACTAGTAGTTTTCGTAGTGCATCTTTTGTACACCCTCCCTCTTTATCATCATTTGCAATTATGAAGATGATGTCATGTCATTTCATTATTTTCAGCATCCATTTTTTCAAAAGGAATAATAGTGATTTGGTCATTAAAGATTTCTAACTGTTTATCAAAGTTTGAATTCTACTCCTAGCTCGACGTTGCAGAAACTCCTAGTCCAGACATCGCTGCGGATTGTGCTACAGATCAACTGACCAAGGTTAATTGAAGACTGGGATGGTTGTGAGTAACTTCATGCCTTTTGAATATCATCAACAATCAAACTTTGGTGTCCAGGTACTATTTGAGCCATCCAATATCTATTGAAGATCATCTAAGGTTTTGATTAACTTTTTGTAGCACCTGGCACTGCAAATTGTAGTTTCTTCCACCTACCATCCCCTTTACCTATGTTGTGACATATTTCTTATCCATCTGCATATTGTCAGCCTCATCCACTGAAATTGAATCAAATTTTCTACTGGAGCTATTGTGCCTATTCATTTCTTATCCCTTGTTGTCTATGCTACACTACAAAAAACGCTACAAAATTGTACTATAGATCCCCTGTTCCAGCGCTGCAAATTGTGTCAATCCAATGTCATAATCTCTGCTCACTTTTCCAGCATCAACTCTTTTCCTTCATGGTGTCATTTTATATTTTCACTTCAAAGTCTATTAATAATGAAGAGTTTAGGAGCCTTTGCTTTTAAAATGATCATGACCTTGCATGGTGGTTTTATGTTAGCCTAAAACTTGACAGTGATGCTTCCTTGCATACCTTTTCTCTGAAGGGATTTTCTTCCTTTTCTAAGCCATCAAATTTTTCTCTCACTAGTTCATAAGTCAATTGAAAGGAAAACCCTAAAAACCTAGATAAGGACCACCATTCAAATCCTAAAGACTTCTGTCCTTACTTAGCTTCCCATACCTCTCATAACATTGTAGTGTTTGGTCTCTTGTTTCTATCAATGGATACACCTCAACAGAAGAAGTCTCACAAGGGTGGGAGTGTAGTCAAGACCAAACCTTCTAATATGTACTTGTTTGATGTTGAACCTCTGATCAGGGAGGTATTCCAAAGGGTTGGCTCCCTAAATTTTTGTCAAAATATGCAGAGGGGATACCTTGAGGTAGCCAGGGAATTTTCTTTAAACTTTGATGGCACTAATACCAAGGTAGGAACCCTTGAGATGGAAGTATCTGAGGCCACCATTGCAACAACCACTGAGATACCCAACACTGGTGAAAGGTGGTTCAAATCTATGACTCTTAATGTAACCTTTTCTAAATATTTCCTCAAACCAGAACATCACATAGATAATTTGTCTAAGGGAGTGCCTAGGAGTCGATTGGTTGAGGGTTTTGATAAAATGTTGAAATCCATCCAGAGGTATTTTACATGTGAGGGAAGATTCAATATGATATACCGATATCACATTAGGATTTTTCTACACTTCACAAGCAAGGAATTAATGAATATCCCTTTCTATATATTTAGGAGTATTGGAAAAATGGTTGATAGGGTTCAAGCCAAGTCCAAGGCTGTGGACACCAGTTTTTTCCACTCAGGGATGATCAGGATGCTTGTAATGGAGGAGTTGAAGAAAATAAACCTCACTTGGGAGCAATTCATTGCCTCTGATAATCTACAACTAGATGTAGCCCCTACCCCTCAATACAGGTTGCAGAGCCCTTTGCCAGCTAGTAGTGTTTCCCAAATAGAAACAAGAAAAAAGAGAAAGGGAAAACACATTTCCCAAGATAAAGAAGTTCCTAAAGAAGTTCAAGAAGAAGAAAG
This sequence comes from Picea engelmannii, assembly GCA_009831015.1. Taxonomy (NCBI): domain Eukaryota; kingdom Viridiplantae; phylum Streptophyta; class Pinopsida; order Pinales; family Pinaceae; genus Picea; species Picea engelmannii. The sequence continues at coordinate 589,957 of ML786769.1, read as the reverse complement.
GGAATCCCATCAACCCCCACAAAGGGAAATTTCACCTCAGCATGCACCTGAACTAGAGGAAGTTCCCTCAAATAAAAACTACAACCAAAAAGGGGAGAAAGTTACACTTTCCTTCACCTACTGCAACAATTAAGACTAGAGTTAGGAGGCCCTTCACCAGATCATCATCCTATAAGGAATATGCTGAAGAAGAAGTCATAACCAAATATCCTGTCAAAAAGAAAGACAAGGGTAAGGGTGAAACTATTGAGAAGCATGTTGAAGTCATAAACATCACCACTCCCTCTGATAACCCCACCTTCAAGAGATTGATCAGACAACTCAGAGATGCAAGAAAGGAAATTGACCAATTGAAGGGAGCAAGAGTGGATGGGAGGAGAAATATGAATGAGCTCATGGATATGTATAAGGAAACTCTTAAGCTAGCTCAGTTCACATCGAGAATATTTCTGCCCCTACATAGACAACTCATAAACTTGTACCGGCAAAACAGAGACTTGCAGTAGCAGAACAAAAAACTTAAAGAGGATTTGCAGCCCTTCAAGGATGATCTAGCCTAGAGGAATCTCAATGTACTAGACCAAGATGCAACAAGGAGAAGTGATTTTGCAACAAGGAGAAGTGCCAGATTAAGAAGATGAAGTGGAAAGGATGGAAAACCCCATTTTTGATGATGATCAACTTTTGCATTTTAAGGTTTTGAGGGAAGTGTCATAATTTTACCTACTGGAGGCATCTACAAGATTATACTCCTTTTGCTAAGATTTTTTGGGTTTTTGGGCTCAATTTCATAACACAGGAAATTACAGAGCATTTCGTAGCACCTAGCGCTACAGAATCATACACACAGACATGATTGCAGATTCTCTATGGAAAGCACTGCATAATCACCTAGCTAGACACAAAGTGATATTTAGCTATGAAAAGTTGTTGCAAAACAGTTTTCACAGGCGGGCGCTATGAAATTTGCTATCGAATGCGCTACAAAATCTGCTGCAGAACAATTTTACATAGGTGGGCGCTACGAAATATGCTACCATATGCGCTACTAAAAGTTGCTACGAACTGGCTGATACATTCAACATTTATGGATTCACTGCCCTTTCTAGATTTAATGGATTTGGAGGAAATAAATGGTCACCAGGTGGCAGATGGAACTCAACACAAAGGCTTGGAGGAAACATGGCACTGATGGAGATGTGCCCAAGGAATAAAAAATAATGTCATGATTATCTTGTTAGAGTTGTTGCCAACATGCTCCATGTTTCTAGCAGTCTGTTAGTTCCACTTGTACATATGTTAGATTAACATTTTTTTTTGTGGAGAATCCTAGGTTAGAGAGGCCATCTCACACTTCAAGCTGTTGCTTACTGTTTTAACTATATATAAAATAGGATAATGTTATTTTGAGGTTGGAATGGTTGAGTGGAGCTCCCTATTGTAATATTTTGATAAGACATAGCCATACTCTGGTTTATGTATGAGATCTGAGATATTTTCATTAATAGAAGTTGACCTCTTTTCATTATCTTGATTCTTCTTACTCTGATTTCTCATTATTGGATGATCCTTATGAGATGTTATGGCTATGTTATAGTGGATGTTTGATTATGATGTTGCTGTAAATGTTTTCAGTGTTTTAAAGTTTAGTTCAAGAGGTTCTTGTGACTGAGCTTTTTTTTCACCTAGATGCTAGAAGGCCTGATGCTTATAGTAGACCTATTCATCTTTCTATGATGACATACATGGGATCATAGTGTCTCATTTATGGGTGCCTTTGTAGAGGGTGTGTTGCACCTTCATTTTCAATGCATCCTTTTTCCAAGCCCATTTATTGCCTTTTGTTCTTTTAATATGTTTCCAAGTTGAAGGCAAGGCATGGATTCTACCTAAGCATGAAAACGATTTCCCACCTTGACTCTACCCTGGTCACATTATGCTTCCCCAAGTTGAAGACAATGTGTGGGACTTCTACCTAAGCATGAAAAACATTTCCCACACATGCTTTATCTTGGTTGACATTTTTGCGAGACATGAGAGACATCAGTTTCTTGTGAGAGACATTTCATTGTCCTCAATATCCCTGGGTGAGAATCTAGAAGGTTCATGATTGGATTTTATCTTTTTTCCAGTTACAAGCCTCTAGGCCTTCAACCCATTCTTCCCATGAAATGAGGGGAAATCCCTTCTTGGGTAAGTACACCCGAAAATCCCAAAAGATAAGGAGGCGAGGGGGAGAAGTATACAAAGTGGTAAATATGATCGGGGATGGAATAATGAATTGAAAAAGGGACCTCCTAGTAGAAAACCTATCCCTAAGGCTGACCATTTACTAGGGTGCAATGTCAACCACCAAGGTGAAACATGGTAAAGAGCATAACTTCCAAGTAGACATTGTTGGCACAGGGGTAGAACCAGGGTTCAACGCTACACCAACGCACCAAAAAAACCCTAACTACCAACCCTTTCGGCAACACCTGCGAAATAGATGAAGTCTCACCCGAGGTAGAGGCAGGGGTGGTTGCAGGACTCAGGTGTCTGCAACCTTAGCTGGGACACAGATCTGTGATTATAATACTTAATAGAGCACTTAACATTGTTAGTTCATCATTATTTAACCAATATCTACTTCGCAGAGAAAACAAAGCATCACAACATTCACCCTGATCTAATGTATTTAAGCACTTAGCATATATAAATGGATCAGATCTAGCAGATTCAAGCACTAAGAACATTTACCTATATCAAATCTAACATCCAGATTCATCATAAGCACAAAGCATAGACAGATCTATCTATCTATCTATATCAAACACTTAGCAAATAACACATAAATACATCAAAACATCACACAGATCAGAATAACACAATATTTACATGGTTCACCCCCACGTTGGGGCTACGTCCACCAAATCTTCGTCTTTATTAGCTTCAATCAGTCATCTACATGCATAGAGCCACAAAAACCCTACTCCACATAGGACAGGAGATCTGCGCGCACCTCGCCAGATCCTCCTTCCCCGAGATAGGTCTAGAACAAAGCCTTTCACAGTCTATTACAACCACTTGCACTTAGCTCTACAAGTTTCTCACAATATGCACAGAGCATCTACAAATCATACTTGCACTTAGCACTTAGCTTATCGGCCTTACATCACATAGATGCCCATTCCCCCCTCCATGTATTTCCTATAAATCTATTTATACTTTACAAAATAGGCCTAAACATGGGTAAACCCATGGGCCGGCATCCCATTCCCATTACATATTCCCAAATACCAAAAAGGACCGAAAATGGGCCGAGATCCTGCGATTGCTGCTTCGTATTGCGCTCCATATTCAACAGGATGTCGAAGTCCCAAAATAGGTCAAACTTGACCAAGGATCTCCCAAAAATTGGTCAAGGGCCAATAGGCCCCCAACACTCACCTGTGACTCGTCCCGAGTCACTCTGGTTTGACTAGCTCTGCTTCGAACACCTCGAGCTTGGCTCACACTACTTCGACTTGCTACTGTGCTACGACCTCCTGTTCAGTGAACTCTTGGATGAATGCATCATTGATAGGTCCTTCTAGACATTTCTCAGCTGTAGTGACAACCTGCTCCATCTCTGCTCCTTGGCCTTCTACCTCTGTAAACAATTGATAGGCCTTGTCTTGTATGGGTTGGAGTTTCTGAGTTACCTCCATAACTCTGCTTTGGATAGTATGGATTTTCTACTATGTAGTGTGTTACTCTTGGGAGCGCTTCATTATTTCTACAACTGACAGGGACTTCAGTTGCGCCTGTATCTTTTCGTCTTGATACTTCACCTCTTGGAGCTGCGACTCCAGTGCCTTCAATTATGGGTTCTCCGTGAGTTGTTCATAGGTATGGAAACTGCGATCGGTAAGTTGCTTGCATTCCAGGGTAATATCCTTTATCCTTTCAACTACGCTTTGGGTGGTTGCTTCTCTTTGGTATATTACATCTTGTGGGGTCTCAGGTATAGTGTGTAGCTCCAAATCTGCTATGCGTTGCTATAGCTGCTGGATGGCTTTTGCGAGCTGGTTCACCTACTGTGTAACTCGGTCTTCTGCCTTGATTTCTAAGACTGTCATAGAGAAAAGTGCTCTGTTGACCGCTTCTTTTACTTCGAGTTGCTCCACGAGAAAATGTTCCTTTTCCTGCTATAGCTGCGCTTTTTCTTCATCAAAATTCACTTGGAGAGCAAGCTTTTCCTGTTCTGCAGCACTACATTTCTCGATGAGTACTCCTTGTACTTGTGTCAAAACCTGGGTGGCTTGCTGTGTTTCTTCTTGTGCTCATCGAAGGCGAGCTTCAACTGTATCGACTAGGCGGTGGAGTTGAGATAGCTCATCTCCTAATTCTAGTTCTCCCGGTGTAGTGGGGACTGCGCGACTGGACTGTAGGGCCTACTGTACCCATTCGATTTTAGTCTCAATTCGATCATACATATCCTCTTTTTTTTATTCTTGTTTCTCTTCTATTTCCAGCGAAGCATCTTGCAGGGCTGCTATGAGGAAGTCGAAGTCATCGGAGGTGAGGACGGTCTTCATCTTGGTCATGGTGGCATTCAATATCTTCCGGGAGGAAGGTTTCATAGGTGAACCTTTCCTCTTCTTCAGGGGGTCAACCTCGTCTCCTTGCTTCTGTTCAACTTATTTTTCATTCAACTCTTCACAATCACCTCCTTTCTTTGGTGATATGGAAGAAGTATTTACGTATGCACTGTCTATCTCTTGGACCTCTTCGGTCTTCTTTATTTTGCTAGGTCCGGGTGTATCCTACGCAGTTTTTGGGATTTCGATGTCAGATATCTCCGTAGGGTCTGCTGGAATAAGGAGGTTCGCCGACCAGTCCTTTGTGATCTCCTCCAAGTCCTCCTCTGTTAGCTTATAGTAGGACTAAATCTATTACTTGTGTTTGTCAGTGCACGCTGTGATGTAAATAAAATGCCGATCTACGTTGAACTTCATCAAAGGATGAAACCAGTGTAGAGTGTTCGGAGTTATGTGAGGCTCGGACTGGATGGCTATCTTCAGCTGATTGTAGTAGGTATGAAAAAAAACATTTGACTGCCACTGTTTATTCATGTCACTTGAGTACCACAATGTACTAAACTTCGCGGCGAGTGGTTCAAAAGGATCGATGTTTGGGAAGGTCATACCCTCTGGCATCTCCCAGGAAATAAAAGATATAAGGATCAAGAGACATCTGAAATGAAATTCGTATCCTTGATCTTGTGCTTCTCTGCAGTCGAGTTCCAACTGGTTCACCAGGTACTTCACCCAGTTCATCTGAAGGCCTTCCACGCACTTCCCTGTGAGGTCGACTATAAAACCGATGACTTGGGTAGGGCAGTTCTTTCGTACTAACTTCCATTCAATCAATTAACAAGAGAGGTGCACTGCACCACTTTGGATAGACGCTACCTTGTAGCCTCGCGTGCCCTTCTCAACATCGCCATACGTGTCCTTGATCTTTTGTGCTAGAGCGCGATCCATGGATTTTCTAGGGTAAAAATATTGTGGATAAGGTCCTTTCATACTCAAGCCCGTGATCCGATTGATCAATGCTGGATCAACCTTTATACGGTGGTTCAGCCACAAATAATTGCCATGGTAACAAGACAACAATATCTTGACACATGAATTCACCTCTTGGTGTCGTTCGAAGTGAGGAATCTTCATGACGTTCAATAGGGTGGACTGCGCGAGGTTCATAGTCCATGACTGAGGGATTATATTTGAATTCTTCCCCTTAGTTCTGGTCAGGTACTTATGTGGGGCGAGCATGTTATAGACTTTGCGATCTCCAAGGTTGAAGTCACTAAACTTCAACGCTGCAATTTTATCTTGGTCTTCTCGAACTGCGCGTATCCCCTTCGGGAGGTACGTCGTAACCAAGGTGTATTCGAAATACCTGGGCACACTGTCTCGATTTACTATGCCTCTCAGAGGTGGAATATAGGCGAGTAATATACTCGAGATCAATTTTCCATTCGCTAGATCATCCTTGTGCTTGGTTCTCTTTTCATCTGATGGATGGGATGGTCCGGATCCGTGAGTAGTGTATGGAGAGGCTAGAAGTCCTCTTGTTGATGATTCTTGTACACTTGTAGACATCGACATGACTCTTTCAATCATGAGGTCGATCAGAAATTCTTCAACAAATTTCTCTACAACGCTCAACTCGTTCGACATACACACTCAGGGTTAACAATCTCGGTTTCGGAAGGTAACTTAGACACAGTAATGTGATAGACAGCAAGAGCGTGATGATCATTGTATACAATCAACTTAGTCTGCAGGCTCAAATTCTCAGTTGGAAAAAGTGTTCTCGGTGCATGGCGTGATGGGATAAATAGGTAACTCGACAAGTACAGATCACTTGCAACGGGTATGAAGCCTTCATTAACTCTGTTCTGTCCGTTATGGTGCGGTCCCAATGGTCGGATGGTGAGTTGTCTATCCATAAATGTCTTTCTACCCGTTTAGAGTGTTGGTCTAACGGTTATAATGGCCCCAACGACTATATTGCTTCGCCATGGCGAAGTGCCATGTGTCGCTGTTCTGATATCCCGACGAAGCTCCAATTTTGCAAATTTTCCTTCTGCGAGGTTTCCTCTGGAACCTTCTGCAACGTTCTGATATTAGCTCTCTTTTTACTTAGCTTTCTATCCTTCTTCCCAGTGAGCTTCGTCTCAACATGCCTTTTCCCATTTTGATTCTTATCTTCTTTTGGCATAGTTACTTCGCGCTGTTGAGATTCTTTCCTAAGATTCGAGGGTGATCCTTCTTCTTTATTTGGAATAGGTACTTCAATATTGTGTGGGTCGTCTAATGTTCTTGCAACTTCGACATCTGGGTCTCTGGTGTTAAATAGATTCAATCTTTTCTTCTATTCTTCAATCAAGTGTGCGATCCTTCTAGTCATGAATTCTTTTAACTCTTGCTTCTTCTGCTCTAAAGCTTCTTCTTCTTCTTGCCTTTTGGCTTGATCTCTTTCAATCCAAGGTTTTCCTAATAGCATGGTAAATGGGGCATTGTTCTCAATAAATCTAATAATCTCAAAACCTTTCTCTGTCGAAGTTCCATTGGCATTCATAGGTATCCAGGTGAGCTTTCCACATAGGTTTATCAACTTTCCTTTGAATAGTTCTATTCCTCCTAAGGAAGGAATCATAGTAGGCCTCCCTATAGCTTCCCATTTTCTCTCTATCATGATATTTACATGTGTTTCCTCGTCTAGAACACAGTCAATGTCGAAGTCTCATATCCTTGCTTCAATGAATTCTTTTTCTTTGAAGATCTCTGATAATATGACATGTTGGTGGTCATTTAGGGTTTCTTTCATCTATAACAATACTTTTTCTGATTCTTTCTGGGATTCTGTTAGAATCTTAGATTCTGGATCTGCCTTAGGGATTTCTTAGTTCATATTCATTTCTTCAAGCTTAGAAATCATTCTAGGGAAATCCAATACTTCATGGTCCATAGCTTTGCAACAAAGACAACTAGGTCTTCTCTCATGGCATTCCTTAGCAAGGTGTCCCGGTTTTCTGCAACTGTAACATAGGGTTAATCCTCTCTCTTTTTAAAAATGATCCCCAACCTTTCCTGTACTATGCGCTAGGATCATGGTAGCTAACCTGCAAACATTTCTTTCTAGGGTCCTGCATACACTCATTAGTCCAAACATTCTTTCTATGCATAGGTATAACATATTTTTCACTATTCTTATCAGATCTACTCATATCAAATCTTCTTTCATCTATTAATACCTTAGTCTTCAAGTTAGGATAGAATCTATCAAATATACCTAGATCCATACTGTCGAAACAAAAATTTCCACTTATCTTACTTCTATAGAGCACAAAGCTTTCAGATCTAGAAATTTTCAATATTCTTACCTTTATCAGAGCACAAAGCTTTCATATCTTACCTCTTTTCTTCAAATCAAACTTCTTTTCCTTAGCACAAAGCTTGTCAAACTAAGTAGAGTACTGCGCACTAGAGAAACAGATCTATGCACAAAGCTTTCACAATTTCAGATCAGATCTTTGCACAGAGTTTCTTCTTCCTCAGTTCCCAACAATCATAGTTTCAGGTCCTAACAACAGAACCATTTGTTGGCATAGGGGCAGACCCAGGGTTCAACGCTACAACAACGCACCAACAAAACCCTAACTAACAATCCTTTCGGCAACACCTGCGAAGCAGATGAAGTCTCACCCGAGGTAGAGGTAGGGGTGGTTGTAGGACTTAGGTGTCTGCAACCTTAGCTGTGACACATATATGTGGTTATAATACTTAATAGAGCACTCAACACCGTTAGTTCATCATTATTTAACCAATATATACTCCGCAGAGAAAACATAGCATCACAACATTCACCCTGATCTAATGTATTTAAGCACTTAGCATATATAAATGGATTAGATCTAGAAGATTCAAGCACTAAGCACATTTACCTATATCAGATCTAACATCCAGATTCATCATAAGCACAAAGAATAAACAGATCTATCTATCTATCTATATCAAGCACTTAGCAAATAACACATAAATACATCAGAACATCGCACAGAGCATAATAACAAAGTATTTACGTGATTCACCCCCACCCTGGGGCTACGTCCACCAACTCTTCTTCTTTATTAGCTTCAATTAGTCATCTACATGCATAGAGCCACAAAAACCCTACTCCACATAGGACGGGAGATTTGTGTGCACCTTGCCAGATCCTCCTTCCTCGAGCTAGGTCTAGCACAAAACTTTTCATAGTCTGTTACAACCACTTGCACTTAGCTCTACAAGTTTCTCACAATATGCATAGAGCATCTACAAATCATACTTTCACTTAACACTTAGCTTATTGACCTTACATCACATAGATGCCCATTCCCCCCTCCTTACATTGCCTAGACATCTATTTATACTTTACAAAATAGGCCTAAACATGGGTAAACCCATGGGCCAACATCCCATTCCCATTACATATTCCCAAATCCCAAAAAGGACCCAAAAAGGGGCCAAGATCCCGCTATCTCTGCTTCGTCTTGCGCTCCGTCTTCGATAGGCTGTCGAAGTCCCAAAATAGGTCAAACTTGACCAAGGATCTCCCAAAACTTGGTCAAGGGCCAACATACATTACATAATCAAAATAAAATTTTAAATGCAATAGACTCAAATGCCTCAAATATTGAAAATACACTCACCATAATACCTGGCTTGTACCTCATGGAGAAAGACCCAATGTCTTCCGTAAGCAAGTTGGTGTGGCGGATACCATCATGATGAATATGAGACCTGTGGTGGTGAGGCAGACCTCTGTTTGTGCAAGTGGATGCTCTCATTCATCTGTCTCTTGGTACTCCATGTCTGCAACCTAAAGGCCTCGAGACATCATCTCCTTAGTTATCCTTAGGAAATGGGGATAACAACACTCATTTTGTACCTAGTGAAGGCTTTGCACTAGGGTGAAATATTGTGTGATAAAGAGCCCTTTATACATGAATGGGTTTGATTCCATGGTTAACCTTTTATCCTAAACAAAGTTACCATCTTAATGATAACTCTCCAAAGTTTTCATTTTTTAGAGGTCACATTTTTTACCCCTTGAAAAAATGGTGCTACTGGTAAACACCCCTTTTGTGCAGGGTGGTTAAAATTGCAACTTGCTTGAAATCATTGCCTTGACAACCAATATTGTTAAAATTGCATTGCAGAAAATTGACTCTCAGATCGAAAAATGATGTTATTGGTAGCACCCTTCTAATTTTTGGAGTTTAAATAATGACTTAATTGAAATAGTAACCCTGATCATTGGTACTGTCACCAACAAAGAACTTAAAATTAGTTTGTAAATCAAAAAGTAGTATTTTATTTATTTATTAATTTATTTTGTTTTTAAAATTTACATTAAAAACAAAAACTCCACATACATGTTTTTTTTTCTTTAAAACCAATGAAAAAAAATACGGTTTTAGAAAAAAAACTCATTTTCGAAAAA
>ML786769.1:551757-579086 GCA_009831015.1 Picea engelmannii | reverse complement strand
CGCTTTCAAAATTTTGTTTTTGAATTTTCATTTGATGTTTTTTTTTTAATAAATAATTTAAATGTTCGTTTTTGATGTTTTATTTTATTGTTTTGTTTATTTTCATTTTTTTTTAATTTATTTGATTTTTAATATTTTTAATTTTTTTTTTAAATAAAAATAAAAAAGGGTGTTTTTTCATTAAATAAGGTAAATTTTCATTTGAAAAGGGGGTTTTTCATTTAAAAACTGTTTTTTTAATAGAAAATTTTGTTTTTCTTTTCTAAAAACGTTTTTTTTTTCTTTCCAAAAAAAAGGTGTTTTTTTTGCTTCAAAGAAAAAAAGAAACTTGTATATGGAGTTTTCGTTTTCAATTTATTTGTTTTTAATGTAAATTTTAAAAACAAAATAAAATTGATTAATACATAAAATACCACTTTTCGATTTACAAGCTAATTTGAAGTTCCTTGTTCATGACAATACCAGTGATCGGGGCTACTGTTTCAATTAAGTCACGATTTTAACTCCAAAAATAAGAAGAGTGCTACTGGTAGCATCATTTTTCGATTTGAGGGTCAATTTTCTGCAATGCAATTTTAATAATATTGGTTGTCAAGGCAATGATTTCAAACAAGTCACACTTTTAACCACCCTACAAAAAAGAGGTGCTACCGGTAGCACCATTTTTTGAAACGGGTGTTGATTTTGGTGTTTTTGACAAAAAAATATGGGTTTTTTATACCAGAGTTCTGGTTTTGAGGTCAAAATTCTTGTTAGGTCAGTAACTTTGTTCCCAGTGATTGGCATCAAGACAAAAATAATAATTCATAATAAGAAAACTAAAGAGAGAATATTGATCATGATATCATCCTAATATTGAAAGGAGAAATTCAAGGAATCTAACAAAACATCGATCCCATAATCAAATTCCTACTCCATCCCTAGGTACTTAATCCACCTATCCTCCTGGAAAGTACTTAAATGCCCAAATACTATTCTTTTTTGGGGGGATACGTTAAAGCCTATTGTATGACCATTAGGAGAGGAAATATTTCATGTATTGACTTGTTTCATGGATTAAAGATATTTATCTATTTATGGTTGGAATTCATTAACTAGGTTATCACAACATGTCAATTGTTTGCACCCCGATTCAGGTGGCATCATACAACCAATGTCATGCCATTGAAACCACGAGCCAGGTGGAGAGTCTCAGTGTGCCACAAGGCACCTCTGAATCTCCTCTCCATGATCCACATTATTGGGAAATTAAATCCCTTTACTAGGCTTGATCTGGCCACCATGAAGGCCCCTCCTAACATTGATTACAACCACTCCCACACAAATTTAAGCATAAATAACCATCCCCATATCAGTGTCATCCCTTTGGTCTGTACTTCTCCGGTGATGCATTTGCCAACATTTAGCTTCAATAATCGGATCCTCCCTGTGTGCAGTCTAGATTGGCATTCAAAGTGCCATTTCAGAAGGAGTATGATCCCGTCAGGCCAAAAAATAATGGCGGGTTTAGTTAATACAAAGAGGAATGTGGGCTCAACCATTGCCTCTGGTCTCATAAGAAATCATAGAGCTAGAATTTCTCAATGGTGCTCTACCTACTCCTGTCTTTATCCCTGTCTGCATCTCAAAGTTGCATTCAATCTCAGGTTGTGCCAAATGGAAGGGTCCAGACACCAGGGACATGACAATGCTCGTTGAACTCTCCCTCTTCCCAAAGCACACCGGGAGGCAATTTTTGTTGCAAAGAATTATTATGCCAACACCATTCTAGAGGAGCAAGAAGAGATGGATATAGTAGATAATGAAGCTTCAAAGGATAGAAGGAACTCCCCAAAAGCAGAAGTCGATGCGACACTTTTGCATTGGATCCCCGACACTGGTTAACCCCGAGCCAAAGAAACAAAATATTTTTGTACCATTGACTTATATTGACACATGAAAACAATTCTTTGCAAAGCCATAACTGCAAGGGATGCAACCCACAATGATCTGGCCAGACATATTGAATTCATTCAGTTGTAAAATCAATTGTTGGACAAGAATCTCAACATCATCGCAGCCAAAGATGGAATCGACTTCAACACCATCGACGAGGGAACCCCCCAGGTTCCTTAGGACGATCCCCCCTCTTCTATTTAATCTGTCATGGCAATATTTCTCTTTGTTTTTGATATGTATAGCTATAGTTTAAAAGAAATAAGGTCTCGGGCTCATTAGTTGAGGATTAGACATTGTATAAAGTATCATAGTGTATTTTTTGATATATTCTAGGCCACAAGCATCATGAAAAAAATGTTCTATTGTTGGGATGGTTTCCCAACCATCATCCCAACAATAGAACAACTGTAACTTTTTGCCTCCTTATTTTAATTTAGATATAATAGCTTATAAAAAAAAACATGTTAATTGTTTGGAAAATAAGGGATAACCTTTCAAAAGTAGGGTTGCACCTATTGATTGAAAGTAGGGCCACACCTATTGATTGATATCTAGGGAAAGGGAGCATATAACTTGGGGTGGGGTGAAGCGTTATGCACTTTCATGATAGGGAGTATCATAATTTGGGGAAAGAGGAAGGAAATGGGAGTGTGGAAGGAAAATACACAATAGTGATGATTCCAATACATGGGGTGGAGCCCCAAGAAATGGATAAGGGAATAATCCCTATGATGGGATCCTAGAGCAAGTTAGCTATCATTTTGAGTTAATCAACTCATATGGGTAGGAGGGTTCTTGTAAAAAATATCTTTTGGAAGAGAAAGCCATTGGGCTTGAATCTGATGACTGAGATTTACTTGGCCCTAATCCGAAGCACCTTAGATTAAAATCCATTTATGGATATTCAAAATTTGATGTGGTTGAAAGGAGGAGGAACTCTAATAGGGAATAAAAATAACCAAGAAGAACAATAAATTGAGACCAATGAAGAGGATGAGATCCCTTATTTTCTCATTGAGATGAAGATGATGAAACTCTTAATTTTTTTCATTTTATTTAATGTTTTAAATCTCAATAATCTTATGATTCTTCCCACATTAAACGACACATTATTCCTATAAATTTAACCATGTCCTTATTTTTTCTATATAATTAAATTTAATACTATTCCAACAAAAAATTCCAACCACCTGTTTTTCTAATTCACTTCTCATCTCAAATCTCTATATGTACACTTAAAATTTATACTTTAATTCACAATTATCATCTATACTATCATCTATTTATTAAATGTTAAAAGAGTTTGTAAATTTTGTGAATTTTTCCTTCAATTAATATTTTTGATTATCTCTTCAAATTTGTATATCTTAGTAAATTTATCAAATAACAATGTTAAAATTAATCAGATATGCTATAATTCTGGTTAGATGTGCTATCATCTATATTCTTCGAAACCCTTTTGTCACTCGTATCGAAGGCTTGAGCAAAGATGTAATCCTCCAACAAATTAGGTTATTATTTTCACCCACAAAAATAATAGTTCCAGAAACTCAACTTTGATATGATTTAATTGTTTTTATACACTTATAAACATTTGAATGAAATGCTAAATTGAAGTTAAAATTCTCTTTCATAGCACTGGTTTGCTATCAATATCAGAATTTTGTTAAAAGTTATGATTTGCAAATGATCAAAATTTCCGTTTCGATATCATTTGTAATGTTTTAGAAATGGACATTGTTCATATCCAAATTCTCCTATCAATTAAAGAATGAGGTATATGATAAAGAATGAGGTATATGATGTAATTATAAAAATTTATAATTTTTGTTTTTTTTTTTAAATGTATTTAAAGGTTATTTTAATTAGTAATGTCAATGTTATCAAATCATTATTGATAATTTGATATGTTATGTAAGTTTGCGGTTTAATTCTTTTGAGGTCATTTGTACTAGTTTATGTCACCTATTTTACATTAGGTACTATCCTCGAATTAGGGATAGATTTATAGGCACTTCTCCACATTTGTAGATAGTACTCAATGCCAACTCGTCAACACTCATTATGATGCTTGAATTAGTAGAGAAATTGAGAAAGCATATTAAAGTCTATTTCCAATTTCTCAATTTACCTACTTTGACAGACCACAATTTCTGATAAATTTGCATTCATGGTTCTCTAAGATTCAAATTCACTTGCCATTTCGTTGTTGTAATGAGAAAATACCACCTATAAATACTTAATTTGACATGCACTTCTCCATTAAACTCTACTAAGGTGTAAAATTTTGCAAGAGACATAACGACTAGAATGCTTGTGGCCCTCCATTCTTATCTAAACCTTGCAATTGAACTTTATTTTATATATTGAAATTTCTTTTGTACACCAAAACCCAGAGTCATAGATTCTACTTATTAGCTCCTTGACTAGAGATGGCCGATACTTTTTTAACATAGTGCAAAGAGTTGAGAGTGAAAACCCAATTCACTTAGGATTTGAGATGAAGCCAAAAAATGAGACCTTACCAAATCGCTCAAGATCAGTATTATGCCTATGTATCTAATTTTTTCAACTATCCAAAAGCACTTGCGAAGACTAAAAGCTAGAAAGAAAAAAATCCCACCTTTAGTGCTCTAATCCATTCCTTCCAGTTTATTACAAATTCCTTTGTGCGGGTTAGAATGGGGAGCTCTAATCCATTCGAGCCCTTTTCCCATGTTATAATGGGGAGGAAGTACATAGGTACCACATGGATTTATTGTCCATCCTATCACCTTAAGATTAACACGTCAGTTGTCCACCAACTCTATTGTCATGGATAATTTATGATTTATAAATTTTAATATATAAATCAAAGTTAAGAGATATTGATAAATGAAAATGACTTAAAATTGAAACTACTAATAATAATTCCAAAACTGAAAAAAATATATTAGAATAAAAAATTTAGAATAACAAAGAAAATAAATGAACATATATCCATATTAATTATAATTATTTTATATCACGATAAGAGAATAATAACAAAAATGTATACATAAATCTAGATTAAAATGAACTAATAATAATATTGATTTTACAATTAATTCATTAAAATTAAAATATAATATAGTTTTACAATTGGAGAAATACATATTTCTACATATGATGATAAGAAGAAGCTCCGACATGATAAGACTAAGTTTCAAATAAATTTAGGTTTTAATTGCACCGGAACACCCTCTACAACTCAATATGGGGGAGATGTTCATGTAACATAACACATTAAAATAATAATAATTTTGTTTTATGTAGGCTCCATATATATATATATATATACTACAACTTAGTATGGGGGAGATGTTTGTCAATGTTTCATGGAAACCTGCATAGGAGACCTAACTAAAGCAAATACAAACAAAGATTATAAAGAAAATGACGAGAGATTCAATATGGAAGAATGAGAAAATATATTCACACTACTCCAATAAACTAATCAATGATGATACAATGAATGAGTGCTATACACTCATATATGAAAGAACATTCCATAATTAAGAAAAATGAACAAGAAGTGAATTTTTCTTAGGAATGCATGCATAATAGTGATGGTCTAAAATAGAAAGTCTAAAATAGAACTAGCTCAAGTTAACTACCACTAAACTAGTGAGTCGAAAGTAGAAATATTTCCAACACCCTGGACATCACTATGGAGTAATAAAAAATGAGTCCCGATAACCAGGCCATATTAGGTATTCATGTACAATGCAACTAATGAACATTGAGCACAAACGAGGAAAGAGGGAAAACCATGTGGGAACAACCCCCCCCCTCAAAAGCAATGTATCAAAAGAAGAAAATGAAACTGCTAGGAAACTGTGTTCTTCACTCCAAGACGATCCCGCAAAGTCTGAAACTTTAGCCCAGTGAAGGTCTTGGTGAATATGTCGATAGTCTGTTCATAGGAAGGAAATAACTGTAGATCAATGATCCCATCATGTACTAGATCTATGATGAAATGCACGTGGAACTCAATGTGTTTGGTTCGTTTTCGTTGTATTGGATATCTGCAAAATCTCAGTGTACTCTGATTGTCACACCATATGATAGTCAGACAATGAAATTGGATACCAATATCGATAAAGAAGTGATGAAGACAAAGTTCCTGAATGACACAATTGACTACTCCTCTGTACTCGGCCTTTGCGGAAGATAAAGAAATGGATGATTGCTTCTTACTTGACCAAAAAATACAGCCTGACCCCAAACTGAGAGTGTACTTTGAAGTGGACTTGCAATCTGTGCCATTGCCAGCCCAATCTGAATTTGTGAAGCTATGAGATACAATGCACAACCAAATGCATAGTGAATCCCATAACTCATGGTGCCATGCACATATATGAGGAAACTACTCCTACTGCATATGAGATATTTGGACGCGTGTGGGTGAGATACATAAGAATCCCTTCCAACTGTCGATACAAAGTGTTTTCCACTAATGGTGTATCCCCGCCATCTTCAAGTCTGATCCTAGATAATAAGGGTGTAGGTGCAGACTTACATTCTGTCATGTTGAATCTATCCAAAAGTTCCCTAACATACTTAGCCTGAGAAAGTTTGATTCCAGAAGCATCCCAACTAATCTCAAGACCAATAAAGAAGTGAAGTGGATCCATGTCTGTCATAGAGAACCTGTCATGCAAAATATCTTTGACCACAACAATGGCTGAAGCAGAGCTACCAGTGATCAAAATATCATTAACATAGAGTACTAAAATAATCAAAGAGTTAGTAGTCCTCAACATGGAACCATTGCAATCATATTTACATATAAAAAAATCATGTGAAAGAAAATAAGAATCCATGTTTTCATACCATGCTCTAGGCACCTGCTTGAGGCCATAGAGTGACTTATTTAGTTTGCATACAAAAGATGAGTTTTGAATGAACCTCGGTTGATCCGGATTATTTTCGGCATGAAATGAGAGTGGAGATATAATAAATAAATGCACAAAGATATCGTATCAGAGATGCAACCATAAACAAAGAGATATAGTAATACACGATTTCTATTAATGAAAGAAATGTACAGAGACTGTAAAAATACAGAGTGAAGGACTCGCTAGAATGGTGGCAACTTATCTCTGAGAAGAGATGTGACGGCTACTCACATTCGCAAGAAGATGATCATTAAAATGAGGCTCTAAGGGTGTTTTTTAACATAAGGAAAATACCAAACCCTAACCCCGGAAGATGAAGAGACAAAAGGTTTGCGGGCCCCGATGGAGGTAGTTGATACGTCAACTTCCCAGGGGCGTAACTTTTGCATACGATCTCTGTTTGGGGTGCTCGATACATCGTTAGAAAGATATATCCGAGGAATACAACTTTTGATGTGAGCAACATTGAGGAAAATTCCATATTGCTCCCCGTTTTCCCAAAAAAACGTCATTTAGGGCCTCAAAACGGCCCCAAAAATTTGGGACCCGAAAAACTGCTACAAATAGTAAATTACCAAAATTGCTAGAAAACTATTTTGAGCCAGTTGGAAAAGGTGTGTGGCCACTGATATCCACCTGGATCAATCCTTCCTCCTTAGGAATAAATGTTCTCAATTGCATTGAGTTCGCGGGGGAGAGGGAAGAGCGTTTGCTGAATCTGCATCTTGATGAGCTGCTTGCCTTGTTGGAGAAGTTGCGCTGCTTAGCTTGTTAAAGGTTGTCATGAACATGTGGTTGGAAGGGTTGGACCTTTTAAACCAGTCTGGCTACATGAGATGCTTGTGTGCAAAAGGAATCTTTACACTTTGCTGCAATCTTGTTGACCTGCTTCTATTGGATAGAAGGTGCTTGGGCCGAGGCTGTAATGGTTGCAGTATCCTTCTCTTCACCTTTTGAAAAGATTGTGAAGAAGTTGAATTTTGTAATATGAGATACTACCTTGCGACACTGTTTAGGTGGAACAATAGTCGAAAGTACTTCTGGTATTCTGTAGAGATGACCCCCCAGAGAAACAATGACATTGTGGGGTTGAGACTCATAAACAACATGGCATCTCCACATATATGGCTGACCCAAGAGAACATCACAGACATCTAATGGGGAAACATCACATAATACCTCATCCTTAAAGGGTTGGATGCCATATGAAAATCGTCACCGTTGGATGACACAAAGATCTCGTCCCTGGCCACCCAATGTTGTATGGTTGCGGGTGTGGTGTTGCCGACAATCCTAATTGTTTGACGACCTCTTCTGATATGAGGTTCTTCTGGCTTCTGTTATCAAAAATAAAATGCAGCGGGGTCCCCTTCACCCACATCTGTGAATGAAAAAGGTCCCCCCTCTTTTGGATCTGTTGGTTCTTCTGGTTGAATTGTTGCGGTCGCGACAATAGCAGCAGGGTCTGTGTCGATGATCTGTCTTTTACCAGCATTTTCAAAATCAGAGTCTGAATCAGGGTTCGGCTCCTTGTCTTTGATCTCGACCACCAATGAATGTTTTGAGCGACATTCATCGGTGTTGTGCTAGGGGATTTTGTGGAAATC
The DNA here is from genome assembly GCA_009831015.1 of Picea engelmannii. Classification (NCBI taxonomy): domain Eukaryota; kingdom Viridiplantae; phylum Streptophyta; class Pinopsida; order Pinales; family Pinaceae; genus Picea; species Picea engelmannii. Next base: position 570,622 of record ML786769.1, on the reverse strand, counting down.
ACACCATTTTCCAGTGTCCTTCTTCGTCTTCTTGTGATCCTTCCTTTCCTGTGGCTTGGACTGGTTTTCGGAAGACTATTTATTAGGGCCTTCTTTATCATACTTTGGTTGTTGCAGATTTGCAGACCCAAACTCCCATTTTTTTTTTGTTGCTTAAATTTCTGCTCGATTTTAACAACATATCGATAAGCAACATCGAGTGATGAGATGTCCAGAAAATCCATTTCAGTTTGGATGTATCTGTGTAGAGCCCCACGGTATTTCAGAACCAAATTTCATTCAGAGTCTTTGATACCCATATTGGTGCGCAAGGTATGGAAGGTATTGGTGAACTCTGAAACTTCTTGGCCCCTCTCTTGCCATAGTGTGGTCCATCTCATGTACTAGTCCTCATAGTTGCCAACAGGGTAATACTGTTCCTTTAATGCATCCACAAAAAAATCCCAAGTGGGCTCGACCCCATATATTCCAGACTCCTCTGTGGAAATTTTCTCCTAGTAAGTTTCCCACCAATGTTTGACACGGGGGAGCGTTTTAAGGAGTGTGAAGGTGATATTTTCTCTGTCGGAAAAATTGTGAACAGAGAAATAACCTTCTAGCAGATTTAACTATTTGTCTAGGGTTTTTGCATATATCTGTCCTTCAAAGACATGAATATAAAATTAACTTGTACCTTGAAAGTCAAGGTGCCTCCAAAGTGGCCGCTTGATGAATATGTGCCTGTTTCTATCAGCATGCGTTGAAGGATGTGGGAAAAATTCTCCATCATTTTGTCCCTCTGTCGCGTGAGAACTTGCTCAAGAAACATATTGATAGAATTGCCAGCTCCGCCGTTTTTCTTTTCTTCCGCCATTAAGGGTTTCTTGGGTGTGTTATAGCGATTTTTGTCAAGAGAGAAAATCTCTATACCCAACTTTCTATACTCAGACCTCGTTGGGGACATGCACTAGAAAAAGATCAAGAGTAGCCTACTCTGATACCACTGATCCAGATTATTTTCTGCATGAAATGAGAGCAGATATATAATAAAGAAATGCATAGAGATATCACGGATATCCAATATTATAACAACAATGTATCAGAGATGCAACCATAAACACAGAGATATAGTAATACATGATTTCTATTAATGAAAGAAATGTACAGAGACTATAAAAATATAGAGTGAAGGACTCGCTAGAATGGTGGAAACTTATGTCTGAGAAGAGATGTGACGACTAGTTGCATTCGCAAGAAGATGATCATTATAATGAGGCTCTAAGGGCCTTTTTCAACATAAGTAAAATCCAAAACCCTAACCCCGGAAGATGAATAGCCAAAAGGTTTGCGGGCCCCGATGGGAGGTAGTTGATACGTCAACTTCCCGGGGATGTAACGTTTGCATACGATCTCCGTTTGGGGCGCTTGATACATCGTTAGAAAGATCTATCAAAGGAATACAACTTTTGATGTGAGAAAAATTGAAGGAACGTACATGTTGCTCCCCGTTTTCCCAAAAAATGTTTTTTAGGGCCTCAAAACAACCCCAGAAGTTTGGGACCCGGAAAAATTGCTAAAAATAGTAAATTACCAAAATTGCCAAAAAACTGTTTTGAGCCAGTTGGAAAAGGTGGGTGGCCACCAATATCCACCTGGATCACCGGTGACTTCTTTATGTAGATCTCCTATGAAATATCACTGTGAAGAAAATCATTCTTCACATCGATCTGGTGAACTTCCCATCCTTTGGCTGCTGCAATGGCTAGAACCAAGCGAATGGAGTCCATCTTTGCTACAGGAGAAAATATCTCATCATAATATATCCCATGAATCTTCTAAAATCCTTTTGCAACTAATCTTTCCTTGTACCTTCTCACTTGACCATCTACTTCTCTCTTGGTCCTATAGACCCATTTTCATCTGACAAGTTTCCTCCCTGGTGGAAGTGGAACCATATCCCAAGTCTGATTATCTAGGAGCAAGTCATACTCCTTTTGAATGGTTTCTTCCCATAATGGATTTCCCACAACCTCACTATAGGTCTACAGATCAAAATATTGAACCATATAACAATGCATGGGAATCACTAGTTTAGAAGATGAAAATACATGAGAAGGCTCCTCATGCTGAGATCGATTCCTCCTCGAATCCAATGGATCCCCTGCAAGATCGCCTACTTCTTGAAGTGTGGACTGTGCCCACTTGGGCATCTGTTGAAGCTCCAATGCTGGCTCCTCATTTGGTTGTACTACCTGCTCAACTCCATGTATAGAATCCTTTGAGTCTGAATATGTAGCATCTGACTGTATGGAATCATCATCTCTAATGTATGGAACTGATAGAAGCACAAGAGTATCTGCATGTTGCATTGGTGGTGCATGAAAGGGAATCTCCTCAAACTGAACATTGCACTCAATGATGATCCGATATATAGAGGGATCATTCAACCTATACCTCTTCACATCATATGGATATCAAACAAATATGTAAGGTGTGCTCTGTGGATCTAATGCTTTCCTCTTTTCAGAAGGAATATGAGCCCATGCGTGAGATCCAAAGATGTGAAAGTGTGTGACATTTGGTTTGTCATCTGCCCAAGCCTCAAAAGGTGTCATGTTCAAAACAAATATATGAGGAGATCTGTTCTATATGTAAGAAACAAATTTAAGTTCCTCAACCCAAATCTTGGAAGGAAGAGACCTTGAATGCAACATGCAAATGGTAATCTCTTTGAGAGATCTTTTCTTCCTTTCAACAACTCCATTCTGCTATGAAGTGTATGGAACTATATGCTGCAACTGGATACCAGCCTCATGACAAAGATTCAAAACATCTTTGTTGATATACTCCCCCCCATTGTCTGTATAGAGGATCTTGATGTTGTTCCCAATTTGTGTCTCTACTAGAGCTTTGAAGTGACTCTTTGAGATGTTAAAAATATTCAAACTTTTTCCTGAGAAAATAAACCCAATTATAGAACGAGTAATCATCAATAAATGTAAGGATACACCTTGATTTTCTGATGGAAGGATGTGGAAATACACCCATGAGATCACTGTGAAAAAGATCCAAGGAAGAGGAGGCTCTCCTTGCCTTCCCATTTTCAAACTTCTCTTCAGGATGCTTTCCAAGAATGCATCCTTCACAAATCCCTTCATAAAAGTGAATGTCTGGTAAGCCTTATTGAGAAAAATTCCCACTTCTAAAGTTTCCCTCCCCTTTTCTATTTTCCCAACTTATTTTGTCCATTTCTTTTCCCTCTTCTATACTTACCCAAATTCCCCTTTTCTTTTCTCCCTTCTATTCTCCCTTTCTAGTTACTATACTTCGTCATTTTTTTCAAAAACAATGGGTTTGTGGGTTGGAGGAATCATGGGTTCTCACTTCCATTCATATTCCCATATCTTCCTATACTTGTCCATTTCTGCAGTTGTGGGTTCTCGGGTTGGCAGATTCAAGCTTTCATATCCCATGTTCTGTGATATAAATTTTACACCCAAAATATCTGCGATCTACATTTTGACCATCAGACTCCCCGAGCTCCTAAGTATCTCATCTCTCCTATATTGAATCTGATCAACCGCATTACAACACTTAGCCAATTTTCAACCTTTCACAATCGCAGGTTCGTAGGTTCCCGGGTTGGTGGGTTCACAAAAATTCCCAAATCGTAATTTCTCTCATTTGTCCCCACCATATTCACACTTTTCCCAATATGCATTTAGTATGGTTTAAATATAATAAATCAATATGAAGGTTTCGTAAATATCGTCATTAATGAGTGAAGGGATCGAGGAGATTGTTGGGTATGTGTTATATTCTTTGCATGTGTGTGTGTGTGTGGGCACGTCAGATACAAAAACTACGTCTGACGATCCCTTTCCTAGGGGGGTCCCAGGGGGGGAAGGTATTCCCCCCCCTGGTTATGCCTAACGTTCTACAACGGGCGGTAGCCCGGGCTCGATGGGGTTCGGGGCAGCACCCCCAAAATTTTTTTGGGCGGTTTTTTGCTATTTTTAGTGGATTTTTCTATTTTTAGCGGATTTGTAAATTAATCCTGGATTAAGGGATTAGGGTTTTGGTATCTACGGAATACCTAAAAACATTGTATATATTTTATGGTGAATAGTGAAATTCGATATAATGAAAATAAGAAAGGTTTTCCCGATTGAGGGTTTCCGGTATAAAATCTCTGTGTACTTTGTGTACGAGCCATTGATTAATTTCTGTCTTGCTTAAGAATCTATATGCATTTCTTTGCTTCACAGGTTTGAAAATTACAGAGATTTTTCATTAAACCACATTAAATCATGATTTGTGGAAGATTATATTATCTCTCCCAAGCACTCATTTCAAATATTATTTGGATTAAAAGAATGCTCTTATCAAATTATGGAAGAAACATCTCGAAAATAGTTATGTGGTGATACTTTGAACATTTTTGGATGTGAGGACCAGAACTTTCAATGGTCTAGAGAGTATTCTTACTATTCATCCCCGTCTACTCAGAAGGAAGTAATTTGGACATCCGAAATTGCTTGTGTAGGATGTGTTATTGAGGTTTTCGATAGCAAGGAACTAGTTTCTTGGTGCGCTGAGAAATATATACCAAGTCATCGGATGATTCAACTTCAAGACCATTCTCCCATCTCTCTTTCACCTCAAGTATTCAGTAAAATGTTAAATCTCCCAGAGCCAACACTCACTTTCAAAGGTGAAGATTGCAGGGACTTTTTGAAAAATCATGACAACAGCCTGGACCTATTGCCTAAATTCTTGGAGAATCCCATGACCATCCTTGAATATATTACCAGGTTTCAGGTCAACTCATTCAAAAAATCCTTTTAGGAAATTGCTTGGTTATTTACCAGAGTGACAGGGCAAGAAAAAAACGCTAGCATTTCACGTATGATTCTTTATATCTTATATTTTACTGTCAAGGAGCATGCCATTTTCCATTGGGGAAAGTTGATTTCCATTGAAATATCTTCCCAATTGTCACAGTATAAAAAAGATAAGAAATTCTTTATGGCTTCTTATTTGGTTTTTGCGATAGCACATTGCTATCATTTTCCTAAATTGTCTATCTGCAAGAAGGTGAATTGTGAATTTGACCAAGTGACCTTTTGGTACCAAGCATTGTGGAGGCACAAAGCTTCCTTGCATTTTTATGAATTTTTCAATGACTTTGTCTTGGGTTTTAAAGGATTGTTGTTTGGAAAATATACCCCAAGAATATCCTCCCAGGAAAGTAAATTCCTGGATAAAAATGAGACCTTGGAGAAAATGGAAAATTACAATGTTATGAATATTTTTGGTTCTAAGGAAAGTCCCTCCTTTCTTCCATGCCATATATATGACATAATGTTTATTAAAAGTTGCAAGGAAATATAATTTATGGCAGCACTTTTTTCATGAGAAACGAAAAAATTAATTCATACCTTTGGCTTGGAAAATTGGGGACTTTGTATTCAGAAATATGAACAAAATCGATGAATTTGCAAACCACTTCCACAACCTGAACCTCAAGTATGATGAAAATATAAAAGGGTTTGACCCTAATGGAATTTTTTTGGAACATATGTTAATAGTGGGTTTTAGCAATTCATTTATCCACATTATTCTAGGAGAAGAAGAAGATAATAACTTGGGCGCTCCTACCCACATCATTGGCGACTTGGAGATGGTACTCAGTACCAATAAATTTTACAAACAGAAAGGAAAGGGTCCCAATGAGAAGAGTGCCCCATCCCCAAATGTTACTCCTAAGACTACAACATCTCGGAGCAGTTCTCCAGTGGCCCACCCATCTAGAAAAGTGATCAACAGTAGTTCAGGCAGAGGAGGAGACAAGAACCCCTCTCTAAGAAAAATTGAAATCTCACATAAACTTCCTCTGAGTAAGAAGAGGAATAATATTGTACAAGAAAAAGAAGAACATCACGTTGAAAGTGACATCAATATCTTCTCCCTTGAAGATATATTCAGCCTTCCCAGATTTCCAGAATCCATAGAGCAATCAATGATGCATTGGATGAATCCATTGGTGGTCTCGAAGCGGAAAATAAAAAGTTAAAGGAAAGGATTAAGGAACCGAAAGAGACCTTGATGCCTCTTCCACTTATTTCCAACCCTTTGGAAATTGTTGGACCCACCACACCCACTGCTAAATTAAAAGAATCCTCAAGCTTACTTACATCAGTTAGGATCTATGTGGAGAATAATATATCAAGAAAAGAATGGCACTGATCACAGAAGCTTGGGAAATTTCAAAGAACATGATTTATTTTGGCTCGAGGGCACATGCCTTCCATGAGTATTTGCAGGTCGACCTAAAAAATGAAGAAGGATTTTACCTTGATTTCGTGGTACCCTTTGGTGTCAAAGTTTCCAACATGTCATAGCTAAGGAGAAGAGAGGAGGACGTTCCCTCTCCAAGTCGAATCAAGCAGTTGAATGCATGTTAGAAAGAAAATATAAAGAACTTGAATAAAATTGTTCAAGTGTGCAGCCAAGCGGTATCAAGGAGGGAATAACTATTCAAAAATCTCACAGAGGTGGACCTAGCCAGAAGCACTAATGGAGTCCAATATCCCAAGTTGATCCTTAACTTGTTGTTCCTAACAAAATAACATTTCAATGAGCAAGTTGATATTTTTAAAGGATTCTCAATTGAAAATTTCTATGGTATAATTGAATATGATGAAGATGCCATAGATAACTGGCTAGTGGATTACTCCATAAAAAATTAGGACATTGAAGAAGCATTACATGGAATTTCCCTTGATCTATGAGACTTGGAGGGCGAGTTGTTCAACATCAAAATCCAACATGAAATCGACGTGGAACCAATGAAAAGTTACATCGAAGAATGGTTCAAGAAAGCTATCGATAACTTGAACAATGAAGGGAAATAAACAATTGAGATGGTTCCTGTAACCATTGATTAAAATGATAAAAGGACATCAACAAGAAAATGAAAGAATGAGAGACCATCATAGTACATTTATGCTAATCATATCCTTCTTTTTCTTGATCAAGTCCTTCATCCAGTTATTCCATCTCTTTCACTAGAAAGGTTTAACCGAAGACTGATAACTCCTCTTTTCTTCTTACCAAGTCTTGCTAATTCATCTACCGCCCACCTTCTTTCTTCTAAAATATTATTTCTTGTATTTATTTTCTTTATGGTCCGTGGGAGCCCCAATACCAGTTTTAAGACAAACATATTTACAATTTCAAAGAATATGTAACAAACTATATATTTTTTAGAAATTTCAAGAGAACTACTTTGGGAACAATCTCGACTGTGCTTTGTAACCCTATTTTTAGAATATAAAGTATTTGAGGTTTATCTATCATTATATTTATTTGAGCTTCCCATGTGTCCACTCTGTTAAAGTTCTCTTGTGTATGCAGATCATCTTGTTTTTATTTTATGTGATCATAAATATTTATCTTAAACTATGATGGATGTGAGAAATTTTTTCTTATTTTCTTTAAATGTGTGAAGTGTGTGATTCCTGGTCTTTTCTCAGGAACTTTATTTAAAAAAGAAAAAAAAAAACATTTTCCTTTTATTTTCTCTCAATATTTATGTTTCTTTGAAATACTATGACAAACTTCTGTCAAGTCCCACATTCTGAATATTTAGAAATCCCAAGAAAATCTAAAGAGGAGTACCACCTCTATAAAAACGCAGGGGGTTTTACATCCTTGTGAGGTTGTCGTTTCGGTCCTAATGGATTCAAGCATCAACAAACCTTTGACCATTACTTTCTTGGAAAGTCACTGCATGTACCTAAAGTTTAAATGACCAAATTTCTCATGCCATACCCTACTGCTAACATCTGTTGGAAGATTGGTTGTTGTCATTGATGTCAACCCTAGTCATTGGTTTTAGACCATAAGATTGATGAAGGTATTTGGACATGAAGGAAAATGCACATGCATATACAAAACCCATGTATGGATAATATACATCATGTTGTTTCCAGTGGTATGTGGCACATCACGTGGATCCTCATGGTTGAGGAGAAATGAATTTTTGAAGATGACAAAGTGAATTGAAGAAGGAAGTACATGTAGGCCCTGAAGATAATTAAAGAAAAGAATTACAAAATAAGAAAGTGTCAGGTCATCCCTATTGTTAAAAGGAAGTGACATAAATGGTATAAATAAATATCATTATACATTCATTTGATACAAAAGTATAATTTCAGAGGAAATCAGAAGTAAAGAAGGCTGGATTTCAAGGGAGGATGAAGTCTTTTGGTGATGTGTTCTAAGGTATGTCATTTACAGGTCATCTTACCATTTTCGGTATAAAATTTCTACAATGATTCATATGGTGAAATTTCTATGGTATTGAGAAGACATATCAAGGTACCTGTGGTAAAATTTTCAGTTCTTGATTCACTATAATTATGGAGATACACTCTGTGGAAGATAGGGTTTTTGACCAGTCTTGAAGCTAGTCAATAAACATGTGTTCCGGCTAAAACAATCATAACTTCTTCATAGAGAATCCAAATGATGTGGAACCAATTTAATTGGAAATAGTACAGAATGTAGTTTCTTGTGTGTGAGTTTTAGAATCTGATGTTAAATATTGAGCGCGGGGAATTCTTTACAAGTTCACTCTCCTAAATAAACCAAAATTGAATAAAGTCTACCATTCTTTCTATAACTTCCTTTTGGGGAGGATTCAAGGAGTGAAACTTGGAGGAGTTTCAAAGAATACATTGAGTAATATTATCTATAGGATCAAAGTATTCCAAGAATTGAAGAATTACATAAGTTGAAGAATTCTCAGGAAGCATTATCAGGCTCTATGTGATGGTTGGTTGATGGTGATGATTTAATGTAAAGTTTTATTATCTCTCATATATTATTGGGTGGAAGGAAGGGGAAAGGATGGAGAGGTCAACCCTCTCTTGATATTGGATTATTGTATCTTCCTCTTGGAGGTTTATCCTTCCCTTTATATTTGGAAGCTATAGCTACCTTTGGAAGCCATTACTTACCTTGAACAATAACTATTGATTATTTCTCATATATTGTGCATCGTGTATTGTGGTGTATTGGTGTAGATATTATACTATTGTTAATTTCTCATTGGATATAATTGAATGGTTTAAGTATAAGTTGAAAAGGTTTTTAAATTGTACTTGATACTGATTCACCCCCCTCTCAGTATCAACAACATCAACATGTGTAAGTAGTAAAGAACTGTCATGGTCAACAAACTTAGTGAATTTATAAAACTTTTCTTTGTGATCTACCTCACCCATTTCAATAAGGGAATTGTCATGCATGTCAAGTACAAAAATTGAATCTGTTGTAAATTCAACCTTTTTACATGTTTGAGTGATATGCTAAACTAAGAGAAGATTTATAGAAAGCTTTGGAACATGTAAAGATTCTCAAAACTTCCATTAGGGAGTTCTACTCTTCCTTCTCCTGCTACTGCTACTGAAGTATCATACCCCATGAGAATAATGGGTCTTGATCATGAACTCAAAGAAGTAAAAACTTCATCTTTGGCTGCCATATGATGTGATGCACTAGAATCTATAAACCATGAATCAGATGAGGAATTAATTACAACAAGAGTGTGATGATTACGTTTTTTAGGAGCATGATATTCTTCCTTCTTATTCTTGGCTCCTTCAGGAATGAAGTTTCCTAGGTTGTTCTGTTGAAGTACCTATGCCATAAGATCGATTTTCATCTTCATGCATGTAGATTATTCATGATTTGGTTTATTGCAATAAGTGCACTATTTTCTATTCTTCTTCTTCTCTTTGGATTTTGAAGAGTATTTGGAACCTGAAGAATCCTTGAAGGGTTTGGAATATCCCTCCTTTTCTTTCTGTTTCTCCTTTCCTTTCTATTTGGATTTTTGATTGGATGACCGTTTTCCATATTGCATGGTGAGTGCATGTGCTTTGGATTCCTTAATTAGACCCATCTAAATGAGTCTCGCCTGCTCATGTGTGAGAGAATCAATGAACTTCTCCATGGTAGGCATCTTCCACTTTGATCCCAAGAGATATCTTCCAGAATGGAAAGTGGAGACATAGACAACATATTATGGTCCTAGCTTAGCCAAGATTGTTAGAATAAGTTGGTCCTATTTTTTGGACTTATCAATACGATAAGATTCCAAGCTCAATATCAAATATTTAAATTTAGTAAAGAAATCATGTATATTATCAAAACTTTTACGATCCAAGGTATTTAACTCTACCTCAAGCATATGACTTCTCATCTCATCCTTCTTTCCAAAGAGACGTTTCAAGGTGGTCCAGATATCATTTGGAGTCTTGCATGCGACAACATGAAACCATAAATAAATTGAAATTAATTCAATAAGAAATCTTGTGGCCTCATCCTTACGGTTCACCCATCTAGTCTTCTCAATCGCTGATGTGGGTTCCGTTTCTGTCGCCATTGTCAAATTGTACAATCCTTTCCTTTTGAGTTAGAATTCGACCTTCGTTTTCCATTCAAAATAATTGTATGGTGTGATAATTATCACCAAATGTGATTGAAGAAATGGTGTAGTATCCATCCCTCTTACTGGTTCTAAAAACCTTGAAAATTTACCCTCAATTTGCAAGTAAAAATCCTGAAAAAAACACAACAAAAAGTCAATTTTTGAAGAGTGTCTCACTCTATCTGAAGGACACAGAGAGACACCATCGCACCCTATGTGAAGGCCACAAAGCAACACTTTCACACCCTGTGTAAGGCCAAAGTGCGACACGGTCTACGATACTTGTAATTGTGTAATTTTGCGTGCGGTTGTCGCACCTTTTGACATGGAGAGGGTGCGACAATGTTATATATGCAGATTACACTCACTGAAACTCTGATTTCCCTCTTTTCCAGCTTGTTTGGTTTTCTCCAAGAAGCTCGACTCTGATACTGTGTCAATGTTTCATGGAAGCCTGCACATGATACCTAGTTAAAGAAAATACAAACAAAGCTTATCAAGAAAAGGACGAGAGATTCAATATGGAAGAATGAGAAAATATGTTCACAGTACTCCAATGAGGTAATCAATGATGCTACAATGAATGAGTGATATACACTCATATAGAAAATAACATTCCATAATTAAGAAAGTCGAACAAACAATGATATTTTCTTAGAAATGCATGCATAATAATGATGGTCTAAAATAGAACTAGCTCTAGTTAACTACCACTGAACTAGTGAGTCAAAAATATAAATATTTCCAACAATGTTAATGTAACATAATACATTAAAATAATAATAAAAAATAAAAAATAAAATTTATGTCACCTCCATTATATATATATAACAACCAACCTACTCAGAATTTATCAAGTAGGGATCAAATCTAGAGTTGCAAAACTTGAGGAAACATTTGATCTCTTGTCACTTGCTTGATAGATCGAGAGTTAAATGGATCTAGGTTGGTGGTAGAGGTTTTTAATTTTATTTAAATGATAATATTAATAAAGGAAATTATATATATATATAGTGCATGATTGGATTTGGTAAAAATAATAATATTAATAAAGTAAATTATTATAGATTTTAATTATAATGGTTAAGAACATTTGTTTCTTCCTTGGAGTTCACATGTTGATCTTATATATATATATATATATATATATATATATATATATATATATATATATATATATATATATATATATATATAATGTGTTTTGAACCTATAATATNTATATATATATATATATATATATATATATATACATATAATGTGTTTTGAACCTATAATATCATGCAAAACTAAACCCATGGAAACCAGTAACATAAAGTAAATTTGACTAAATTAAAATAAACTTATAATAATAACAACAATTTTACAATTATTTATTAAATTAAAATTAAAATAAAATTGTAATAATAATAGTTATATAGTTGGAGAAAGGCATCTTACCCCTGATAACAATTAGAAGAGGCAACTCAACCAGATATAAGTTCTTATCATTCACTCACTTATTTTGTGAACATAGGAATAAGTCCCTGAATTGCTATGATACATGTTCACACTGATTTTGTGAACATGTGGATTCAACTGTTTTGTTTTTGTTACAGGAAAAAACGTCAGTAGCTCACCAAAGAATTTATGAACTTCCTTTGTTATTCATTGGGTCCCAATAGTATAATAATTCATATGAGACACAAGGAATAATGAGGTTCGATTTTCTTTATTTTTAGTTGGCAGGGGTACCTGAGGCATCAAAATGAAATGAAATAGGCGGTTTCTACCTCAGATACCTTGTCTTTCTCTTTTCCACCTTAACGAAAAATATTCTTCCACTTCTCATCTAATTCTCAGTGGCGTTCAGTTCAATTCCTCTCTTATTTAGACAACTTCATTCAATTTTAATCTAAATTCAAATGCAATGCTTGTTGAACGAATTGGGGCAAGGCAAAGGAGTTTGCAGCTTGGCTGCTGATTTGAACCTGGGAGGTAATTAGTTTCCAAAGATTGGTTGATTCTGTCACTCCTTCAAAAGGGTTAGTTATAGATCGTTTTACTTGAGAGATTTGAAATTAAAGGTAAAGTTGAAGTCTTATAAGCTTGAATCCAAAGTGAATAAAACCTCCTTAGTTTCTCTTATGTGTTATATGTTATGCTTGTATTTAATATCCTATGTGCGGAAATTCATAGAAAAGAAACATAAGAACATAAGACACATAATGGACATGACACTTCCCTTGATAACAGAGTTCACCATATGTTGGCTACGTCTCCGAGTCTTTCTTCCAAATCTTGACCACTTTATTCTCCTTGCTGTAATGATGTCTCTCCTTTACAAGTTGTAAGGCCAAAGTCCATTTTCAGTGACGAAAACAAGAGATCAGAATGTGATCAGGAATGTATACAAGCTTCACAAGTTCTCATGCTCATGAGGCATCCATGATGCTGACATGGACATAATTCCCACATACTCAATACATAAAAAGAGGAAGAATAAAATATGACCCCCATCATCATGGAGCCATAAAGTTCCTTAGATCTACTGCTCAGATCCAAGCACAAATATGTAGCCCATACAAAGATCTTGAATTACGAGATTTAGAAGTGCTTCGTTGGCCACTTATCATACAAGTGCCACAATTTATCTGTCACATGTAACTGATTGGTTTGATGTGGAAGAAGAGAAGAAAATAAAAGATAGAAGGAAAAAGTTGATCTTGCTGCCTTGTTGCAGCCTCTCCATGCTCCTTCAGATCTGTAACACACATGTTATGCTGCAACATTTAATGACAAAACAACATAATGAAAATCATGCTTACATTGACTTCTTTAGAAATTATCTTGCTGATATGAAGCTCTGCTGCAAAAACAAACCTCTCCATTGGATTTACGTCACCGAATTACCTAAAAGTGACTGTCAAATCGTCTCCATCGGACACAATCACCTTCAGGCCTCCTCTGGCCTCTCTGCCTCGATCCACATGCAATTCTGCATTAAATGCATTAGAATCTGCATTGAAAATCATGCCATGTATGGCCTAGGCAGAATGGTGCGCGCTCCTCCCCCCATGCATTGCCAAAAATGCGCTTTTAATTAAAAATTGGGGTGGATAAACCAAAAAGGTCGTTGGCCCAAGTGGTTGATGCGCATTTGTTAAGGCTTGAAAATAGGGGGAGGTCCCGTTGTCAAGCCCGCAAACCTCCCCATTTTGGACTATGGTTAAAACCTGTGGAATTTATATAGAGGAGGGTATAAATTTGGCAGAACCGCCAGATGTAGCGGGACCTTCGCCATATTTGGCGAGGTCCGCTATAATCTATTTTTTTTTTGAAAATTTGGAAACATGCCCTCATTGGGAATTTTGGGGGTGCCACGTGGTGCCCTCTAATTGGGCCACGTGGCACCCAACTATTGGCCTTCGACTGTCCAATCATCTGCCACCCAGCTGCTGACTATACCCTCCAGTTCAGATGCCACATCATCTTATATGGACTACCACGTAATCTTGTATGAACTGTCACATCATCTACCACGTCATTTGTACGGACTGCCACGTCAGCCTGTACAGACTACCACCTCATATGCCACGTCATCTTGTACGTACTGCCACGTCATCTATATGAACTTCCACATTAGCCTGTATGAATTGCCACCTCATCTACCACGTCATCCGCCACGTCACTGTATGGACTGCCACGTGGAACGATCTGATTGGTCCACGGATCGACCTAAAAAGTGCCAAATATGGGTGACACATGGCAACCTTTGGTGCTGCCACATCATCATGTTGACGTCATGATGATGTCAGCATGCCACGTGTTTCCTTCCTGCTCCTGCCATGTGTGTTGTACGGATGTTGACATCATCCATACGGATGATGACGTCAACAATACAAATGCTGACTCATCCCCTGCTGACTCGGCTAGGTTGACCAAACTTTTACAGTGAATATCTTTCAATCCGTAACTCCATTTGACAAGTCGTTTGCGCTGTTGGAAATCTTGCGATGCACTCTTCGCTATCATGCCATTTCCACTGAGTTTTGGGAACTTTGAATTTTTCCCTTTCTCTGCATGCTGAGGCCATTCTAAACCTCCTAGGACACTTCTGAAACTTTTATGATGTTCCCTAGATCCATCCGAATCAGCTGTTATCTCAAATATGCAATCAGATCAGTAGTGTAATCGTTGGTTGATATTTTTAAAGTGCGTTATGGATTTGTTCCAACTCAGGTTTTGTATGTTGCAACCATTTGCATTCTGCATTATTGTTCTTTTCTCTTTGTGTGAAGGTAAAAATAGATATTTACGCCGATAGGTGTACACCTATTGGAAATGGGCACAATTAATGAACTTTTAATCAAAAATTCTAATCTAATGGCTAGCAATGCTGGCATATTCTTCATCGTCCTCCCAAATCAATGAATGTGATTTACTATTCATAACTTGTATTTTTGAATGGATCCGTTAACCTGTTTACTTTTTAACATTTACCTAATAATATTAAGAAATTACTCTAACACCATATGATTGCCACATTTAAATGATTAACCTTTGGGATTACCACATTTGGATGATTATGCAACACTACTTCAACTTCATTATTAGGTATTACATATATCATATTAGAGGCAAGCACCTAATTCCACATTTTCCATTGGAGGTAGGCGCCTCGTTTATCACAGATTTCCTCAGCTGTCTGAGCGTTTCATTCTCTACACGCATGCTATCGCGGATTTCCTCAACTATCCAAGCGTTTCATTCTCTACATGCATGTGATAGGGGAGGATGCCATGCTTCCTAAAAGGCAATTTCAGGCAATTTATCATGGATTTTGCTGCTAATAGAAAACACAATGACAAGCAATTTATCATGGAGACTGTTGCGAAAAGAAGTTTGAAGCCCCCGTGAAGAATTGTGGTTAAGAATATGAAGCCCACGATAAATCCCTTCCCACTTCCCTCCTTCGCATGCACCTGAATTGGAGGCCAAAGTTGGCAAAGCGCAATTGCATGTATTAATTGAATACATTTTTATCCTTGCTCAAATTTGTGGAGGTCCCTTTCATTGGTATTGTATTTTAGTTTTTAGATATTTGACATTTTGCATATATTTGTTGACAGGGCCAAAATCTTAGATCTACTATGGCTTTTAAGGAACGTTGTTCTTTTTAGTGAATCTACGTGAATAATTACGATTAAGAATATGAAGCCCATGACAAATCCCTTGCCGTTGCCCTCCACATGCAGCTGAGTTGGAGGTCAAAGTTGGCAAAGCGCCATTGCATGTATTAATCGAATACATTTTTCGATATTATGACATTTTGCATGTATTTGTTGACAGGGCCGAAAGCTTACTGTTCTACTATGGCTTTTAAGGAGCATTCTTCTTCTTAGTGAATCGTTTGTCTCATATCTTGGAAAGTGTCTTTTACATAAACCTATTTAAAAAATTCTTAAAATTGTGTAGGAGATTTGAAAATGCTTAAAATTGTGTAGGAGTTCATAGTGGAAGATCATGAATTTGGTTTAGGAATAATGTTTGTTCAATTTCTTTACTTTTACTACACAGTGTAGTTGTTCACTGCCCTTTGTGTTTTCATAGCTGACATGCATTTTCTTTTTCAACTACTTTTATAATATGTCTTTTTATAATGTTTGATTTGTAATTAAGCTCTTAAAAAACAGATTATTGTAATTTAAATAATAAACCTACAAATTTCTTTCCCTCAATAGATGACAATGAAATTTATTTGTAATTTTCCATCAACGAGTAACAATTTAATTTATAAAACTAGTAAAAAAAATTGTTTTAATTTTAATAAGACCTTTCTTTTCCGTCCATGGATAACAATATCCAATAAATAAAAAAATTGGGTAGCTCAATCTATCTGTATGACTGAGAGGTCACCTTATTTGTCCTTTAAATGGTGCATTGGCTATAGATCAGCTTATTTGTCCTTTAAATGGTGCATTGGCTTAGCGGGACCAATGCTGCAATCTTGATAACATTTCAGTCGGTTTTCACACCGTTTACTTCTATTTTTGTAGTATTGAGTGGAAAAGATAGATGATGGTTATATTTTAATGGACTTATTCAACTAAAGAGGACTGATCTGTTGTAAAATCCCATTAAATTCTATATCTATAATAGTAAATGGAAATGATAAATAAAAGTTTATATTTTTATTAACTTATGTAACTAAAGAGAATAGATCTGTTTTTTAGGCCTATTTAATTCTATCTATGCACTAGTAAATGGGAATGAGGAATAATAATTATTATTTTAAAACTTATGAAACTAAGGAGGAAGCACGTTTAATTCCTCTCCTAACATTAACCATAAACAATTATATGAATTTACATTGATTCCAAATTGTAATTGAAATTGAAGGATGAGGTTCACCTTATGTTAACATTATTAAAATTGTAATTGAAATTGAGCTATTAGGTTAAAATTGTAATTGAAATTGAGGTAATAGGTTTAAATTGTAATTAAAATTCAGATTAGATTTTAAATTGTAATTGAGTGACTAGGTTTTAAATTAAAATTAAAGTTAAATTGTAATTGAGTCGATTAGGTTTTAAAATAAATGGAAACACATTTGATTTGTCCTAACATTAACCATAAACAACTATATGAATTTACATTGATTTCAAATTGTAATTGAAATTGAGCGATTAGATTTACATTATTAATTTATTTTAGGGTTAAGCTTATTAATATTATATATTATTAAAATGGTTGGAAACACATTTAATTTTTCATAACATTAACCATAAACAACTATATGAATTTACATGGATTTCAAATTGTTATTAAAATTGAGTGATTAGATTTACATTATTAATTTATGTTAGGGTTAAACTTATTATTATTATTATTAATTTATTAATAGCCATATTAATATATAATAATACTTTATTAAGTTTATTAATAATAAACTTAAATAAAATATTAATAATATTTTATTAATGTCATTTTCATCATTATAGTCTTAATAATTTTATTAACAAATTTTGTTAATACTTTATTGTTATTATACATAATACATTTATAGATATTAAGTAATAATAATAAAAATAACTAGCTATATTATTAGTTATTATTAATACAAGTAATTAATTATATTATAAAAGGATTCTTTAAGAGTAAACACATGTCTTTTATATAATTATTATTAATTAATATTAATGCATAATCATGTTAGTAATAATGTATTAATAATATATTAAGGTGAATGGTTATTAGAGTTTGGGTTTGGGTTATTAGGGTTAGTACATATATATTTTATATAATAATTATTAATCAATATTAATGCTTAATCATATTAGGAATAATGTATTAATAATATATGGTTATTAGGATTAGTGTTGTTATGATTGTTAGAGTTATTAAGGATAATTAATATAGTTATTATTGATATACAAGAGGTATTAATTAATATTATTAGTTAATAATAATGATAACTATTAATATTATTAATACTACTTTATTAATAACCACATTAATACATATCAATATTTTATTAAATTTATTAATAAACTATTATTAATACTTTATTAATAATAAATATTATTGACATTATAAATATTAATAATACTTTGTTGTTATTATACACGATACATTACTAATTATTAAATAATAATAATAATTAACTATACTATTAGTTATTATGAATATACATAATTAGTTATATTATACAAAGGGTTTTTTAAGAATATGTATGTTGCTGACTACTTTCAATTTCGTGTAACAATCTCCCCCTTAGTACGAGCCTAGTGTGTATCGAACTCGTGACCTCTAGCTCTGATACCAATTGTTGGAAGTACATCCGTTGTTACACCAAAACCCCCAGGTGATTGTTAAACTCACTATCGCCATATTTCAAGGATCCACAAGAGGTGATTAGTCCCTTGTCACGATACACCGGGAGCGCCAACTACTTGCAATTTCATGCAAGATAGATACCCTTTATACAATAATTATTAATTAATACTAATAATTAACCATGTTAACAATACTGTGTTAATAATATACAAAGTTCAAATTGTTATTAGGGTCATTGGTTATTAGTGTTACTGTTATAAGACATTTATTTGTTTTAATGATTTGAAAATATGATTTAATGAGTGTGAGGAATTTATTCTTTTTAGTATATGGCTTTTAATAAAAGTTCTATATGTGTGTGTCTATGCAGAATTTAATGAAAGTTTTTTTATAGGTGAGAGACTTAGTTTTTTAATTCTCCCACCCATGACAAATAAAATCAATGATATATATATATATATATATATATATATATATATATATATATATATATATATATATATATATATATATATATATATATATATATATATATATATATATATATATATATATATATATATATAT
>ML786769.1:522641-551707 GCA_009831015.1 Picea engelmannii | reverse complement strand
TATATATATATATATATATATATATATATAATGGTCATAGTTTGTATCATGATGCAATGTATACACCATATGATCCATGTGTGGTATACTTAAATGTCCTTATAAAAATAATAATTCATTATCAAATTTCAAGTTGATTTGCTTTCAATGTCCTTAGAATGAGTATAAATCATCATGTGCAAAGTATAAAACAAGTCAACATGACTTCCCTTAACTTTTCTCGGAACAAATATAAGTCATCATCTATAATGCATAAATCAAGTAGATTTGTTATGAATGTTCTTAGAATAGTATAACTCGTCATCACATGAATTGTTTTCAACGTCTTTATAACAAGTACAAATTATTAAATGATTTACCAGATCAATGGACCC
The DNA here is from genome assembly GCA_009831015.1 of Picea engelmannii. Classification (NCBI taxonomy): domain Eukaryota; kingdom Viridiplantae; phylum Streptophyta; class Pinopsida; order Pinales; family Pinaceae; genus Picea; species Picea engelmannii. The sequence continues at coordinate 551,333 of ML786769.1, read as the reverse complement.
TCAAAACCAATATAGATCAAATAGATTTTCTATCAATGTCTTTATAACAAGTATAATTCATTATCTACAAAGTTCAAGATGATTTTCTATCAATTTATTTATAAAAAGTAAAAACCATCATATTTAAAGTTAAATATGATGTTTATCAATTTCCTTAAAACAAGTATGATTCTAAGTTTCTTTCTATGTAATACATCACACCAGTTCAAAGCTCCTATCTTTGTGATGAATGAAACACTTTGCTATATTTTCTTAAAAAACGTGGAGAAAACTTTATTTCTATAATGTGTGGAACATGAACCAACCTTGTCATGTGACAAACATAACCCAATGTTGTAATATGAAAATAAAATTCGAAAGTTGCAATATGAGGAACATAGTAATTTTGCAATGTGACCATCATAGCCCTATTTTCACAATGTGATGAACATAGCCCCATCATAGCTTCGTCGTCGTCATCACATTTTGACAAACATAGTAACATTGCAATGTTATAAACCTAACCCTATTTCTAGAATGTGACAAACATAGCTTTGTCATCACAAAGTGACGGAATTTTATTATTGTTGCAATGTGGTGTGAAACAAATATCCTAATGTCATAATGTGAGAAACATTTCAAAATATCACAATATGACAAACATATTCCTCCTCATCGCAATGTGACATAAATATCCTAACGTCATAATGTGACAAACATTTCTAAATTTCACAATATGACAAACATAACCTATTGTCCCAATGTGACATACACAACCTAATGTCGCAATGTGAAAAACATAGCCCAACATTGCAATTAGATTAACATTCCTTGACGTTTCAATGTCACAAACATAACCCACTATAAAAATGTGATAAACTTATTCCAATGCCATAGTGTGATAAGAAAAAACGTTATGTTGAAATGTGATGACCATAGCCTTATGATGTGATGTGACGAGCAAAATTTGATGTTACAATATAACGAAGGGAACCTTATCAAAATTGCAATGCGACAATAAACCATGGCTAACCACAATAAACATTGTCCAAAATGGTTAACCATAATCAAAATGGTCTCAACATTGCAATGTGTCAAACATTTCCTAACATCACAATGTTACAAACATATGAAGACCTCACAATGCGATGTCCGCAATGTGACAAACATATGCGCATGTCACAATGTGATGAACATTACCCTATCGTCACAATTGCATGAAAAAAAACCCCATCATTGTAATGTCACGCACATTTTGTATTGTTGTGATGTGACAAATATAGCCTCGTCATCCTAGTGTGATGAACATTTCCTCGTCACAATGTGACAAACATAACCCTTTGATGCAATGTGATGTACAAAACCTAATGACGCAATGTGACAACCATCGTCCAACATTGCAATGAGACGACCATTTCCCAACGTCGCAATGTCACAAATATAACCCATTGTCAAAATGTGACACACATATCCTAATTTCATAATATGAGAAACATTTCCAAATGCCACATTGTGGTGTGACACAAATATCCTAACATCATAATGTGAGAAACATTTCCAAATGTCACAATATGACAAACATATTCCTCCTCGTCGCAATGTGACACAAATATCCTAATGTCATAATGTGAGAAACATTTTCAAATATCCCAATATGAAAAACATAACCCATTTTCGCATTGTGATGTACACAACATAATGTCACAATGTGAAAAACATAGCCCAACATTGCAATGAAACAACCATTCCCTGATGTCGCAATGTCACAAACATAACCCACTCTCAAAAGGTGACAAACCTATTCCAATGCTATAGTGTGATAAAAAAAACCCATACGTTGCAATGTGAATGTGTCAACTGTTTCCTAACATCGCAATGTGACAAACATATGTGAATGTCACAATGCAACGAACCTTTCCCTATCATCACAATTTAACAAAATAACCCTAGTTCGTCACAATATCACAAACCTTTTGTATTGTTGCTCTGTGAAGAATATAACCTCATCAACCCAATGTGATTAACATAGCCTCCTCGTCACAATGTGATAGAAATAGCCTAACATCATAATGTTAGAAACATTTCCAAATGTCGCAATGTGACAAACATAACCCATTTTTGTGATGTTTTGTACAAAAACTTATGCCTCAATGTGAAAAACATCGCCCAACATTGCAATGAGATGACCATTCCCTGACCTCGCAATGTCAAAAATATAACCCATTGTCAAAATGTGACAAACCTATTCCAATGCCATAATGTGCTAAACAAAAACCTTATGTTGCAATGCGATGACCACAACCTTACAATGTCATGTCACGAACAAAACATGATGTCACAATTTAACGAATAAAATTTGATCAACATTGCAATGCATTAGTACCTTATGATGTGATGTGATGAACAAAACTTGATGTCACAATCTAACGAAGAAAACATTATCAACATTGCATTGTGACAGTAAGCCATGGTTAACCATAATCAACATGGTCTCAACATCACAATGTGTCAAACATTTGATAATGTCGCAATGTGACGAACATATGCGAACATCACAATGCGACGACCATTGCCCTATCGTCACAATTTAACAAAATAGCCCCATCATTGCAATGCCACGAAAAGTTTGTATTGTCTCTCTGTGACGAATATAACCTCATCAACCCACTTTGATTAACATTGTCTCCTCGTCGCAATGTGACAAAAATAGCCTAACATCATCACATGAGAAACATTTCCAAATGTCGCAATGTGACAAACATAACCCATTGTCGCAACGTTATGTACAAAACCTTATGCCATAATGTGATTTACATCACCAAACATTGCAATGAGACGAACAATCCCCGACGTGGTAATGTGAAAAATATAAACCACTATCAAAATGTGACAAACCTATTCCAATGCCATAGTGCTATAAAAAAAAACCTTACCTTGCAATGTAATGACCGGAACCTTACGATATCATGTTACGACCAAAACTTGATATCACAATTTAATGAAGAAAATTTGATTAACATTGCAATGAGATAGTGCCATATTAAACCATGGTTAACCATAATCAACATGGTCCAACATGATTAACCATAATAAACATGGTCCCAATGTTAGAATGTGTCAAACATTTCCTAACGTTGCAATGTGATGAACGTTGCATTGTGATAAACATTGCTCTTTCATCATAATGTAATGAACATAAACGATTATCACAATCTATCAAACATAGCCCAAGAGTCACAATGTGATGAACATATCCTCATGTTGCAATGTGACACACATATCTTGTCATCACATTGTGAAAGACATTTCCAAATGTTGCAATGGGATGAACACAACCCATTGTCACAATGTGATGTATTCAACTCAATGTGGTAATGAGACAAACATAGACCAACATTGGAATTAGACAAACATTTTCCAATGTAGCAATGTGACAAACATAACCCACTTTCAAACTATGACAAACCTATTGCAACGCCATAATGTAACAAAGAAAAATCATTCATCATATTTTTATGACCATAACCTTACGATGTCATGTGACGAACACAACATAATGTTAGCCTTGGGCATGATCAACCATCATAAACCTTAGTCAACCATAATCAATTGTGGTCATGGTCAACCATGGTGATCGTCAATTATTGTATTAAAGTATTAATACTTTAGTAATGTATTATTAATGTATTACTACTTTAATAATGTATTTATATAATTATTACTACTTTAATAATGTATTTCTTAATGTATTATTACTTCAATATTGTATTATTAATGTATTAATAATTTTATATTTTATATTATACATTAAATTAATGTAACAATGTACTATTAATATATTAATACATTAATAATGTATTAGTAATGTCATTAAATTCAATGTATTATTACTTTATTAATGATTTACTTTATCATTGTATTAATACTTTATTAATGTTTTACTATATTAATACTTTAGCAATGTATTAATTAATATTGTATAAATGTATTAATTAATTAATACATAATTACATTATTAATATATCAATTAATTAGTACGTTACATTATACATTACATTATTTATTAAAAACATATTAATGCATTAATTAATTAAATGAATACATTATAGTACATATTAATGTATTACTATCATTCATAGTCATGACCACAAGAAGCCATGCTTATAGTAAACCATAACGAACCAAGGTCATTTTCAATAAATATGCTAATGTATTAATATTTTAATAATGTATTTATTAAGTTATTAATACTTTAATAATATATTTATTAATGTATTAATACTTTAATGATGCATTTATTAATATATTATTGTTTTAATAATGTATTAATTTATTAATGTATTAATATTTTAGCAATATATTAATTAATAATGTGTTTATGTATTAATACTTTAATATGTTACATTATACATTTTTGATCTTAATAATGTTTTACTAAATACATTAAGTTGAATGTAACACTATTTTGCATTTAATTTATTTATTGATGTGTTTAATATATTGTTAATATTTTACATTATTAATGTAATAACACTTTAACATTTTATTAATTAATAATATAATAATGTATAAATTAATTGATATATTAATGTATCAAACAATTAATATGTTACTTTATACATTAATGTAAGTTAATACTTTAGTTTATACATTATATTAATACATTAATGATTTTATCAATCACTTGTCAAGTTTACTTTAATGTATTAATACATTATTATTGTATTAATAATTTAATATGTTGCATTATATATTAATACAAATTATTACTTTACTTTATACATAATTATTATATATTATATTAATATATTAATAGAATATTAATTTATATACATTAATTTATTAATATAATATATTTATTAATTAATTTATACATTAATTATGTATTAATATATTGAAGGTAGTTCCCAAAATATGTAGGTCTTTTACTAGCAACAATCACTTTATAAAAGTGGTTGATATAGGCTGATGAACACCATTTATTCACCTTTCCAAACTAATGGCACCAATCGACATATATCGACCACTTTTATAAAATGGTTATTACTAATTAATATATACAATAGATACTCTGATCTTGTGTAATTTTGTTTTATTTTTTCTAGAATTCATTGTGTTGTAGAAGCCATGGTTAACGTCTAAGAGTAGCACTAAGGAATCTAGAATCCATGATTAAGAAAATCAGAAAACTCTTGAAGAACGCTAAAAATGTTAAGAAATGAATGTTCACATCTTAATATCTTTGCATTCTTCAAAAGTTTTCCGATCTTTCTCCTATCTTGATTTTTATGACAGATTCGAAAAGTCGAACATGATTCGTATAACACAATGATTGCTGAACATAATAAAATGAAATCCTATCTGCATAAAATTTTAATGGAGGAGAGTGCTAATTGATGTGATTATTGGGTTTTGTAGATGCTGGAAGGGTAGGGATTTGCTATGGGCTTGTGTTACGGGGAGGTCACGAGCCTAGCTATGGTCTTTGGGGTCGTAGTTTTATCACTCCTATATTATTCATTATGTGAGGAAGTATCAGAGTGAGTTTTTTGTGAATTAATTTTTTGTTAGAAAAAAAAAAAAACCATTATGTGAGGAAGTATAGGGGTGAGTTCCCCGTGAATTAATTTCTTGTTAGAAAAAAAAAAACCCCTGAAAACCAACAACATCGGGAAAGTGTGGTTGTTTGACTCAGACCCGGCGGTGCTTTAGGCCTTTGTCCAGTCTGGGATCAGACTCATAACGACTGTCCCCAATGAGGACTTGCAGAGCATTGGTAGCAACCCGGAGGCAGCCACAAAGTGAGTGCAGGGCAACGTTGTGCCCTTCTACCCAACAACCCAGATCAAAGACATCGCGGTGGGCAACGAGGTTCTGCTCAACCATCCCCAATACACATCCTTCCTCATACCGACAATGCAAAACATCTACAGATCCCTTCAATCGGTGGGTCTCTGGTACGCCATCAAGCTCTCCTCGCCCCACGCAGTGTCGGTGCTTGAAAACTCCTTCCCGCCCTCGTAGGGAACCTTCGACATCGAAATCATGGACATCATGAGACTACTCCTAGACTTCCTCTCGTAGACGAGGGCTCCTTTGATGGCCAACATATACCCCTTCTTCAGCTACCTCGACAACCCCATCGATATCTCGCTCTAGAACGCCCTCTTCACCTCACTGATGCCTTCCTTCTCTGACACCGACATTGTCGCTTACGATAATCTATTCGACGCCATAGTGGACACCATCTTCTCCGACATGCTGACATAGCGGTGGTGGTTACGGAGACCGGGTGGCCGTGGGCATGAACACCGATGCTGAGAACCCCGACAACGCCAGGACTTATAATTCAAATCTTGTGGCCCATGTTCTGTTAGACGCTGGGACTCCCAGGAGACTCGGCGTGGCCATGGAAGTCTATCTGTTTGGTATGTTTAATGAAAATCTAAATCCCAAAGAAATGTTTACAAAAACAATCTGCAATATAAATACATATAATGGATAACTTACAAAAGGAGGATATACATGCCCGTCTTCAAGGTGTCCATACTCTCTACAATGTTTTTTAGCTATTTTTATTAAAAGTCTCCTTCTATTATATCCCTTGCATTCTTTACAAGGGAGATAAAATTTTCGATCACCCAAAGCCTCCACCAATGCCAATGCATATCTCATGTCTGAGCCTTGTCCTCCTGGAGCAATGTTATGTGACATTTTTCCTTACCAAACTTTAAGTGACGATTAACTTAAAAAATCAACCTCAGTGGTTTAACTGTTTTTAATGCAATTAACAAATAATTCTTTTTTGTATTTTGACCTAAAAATATCCCTTATAACCTCTACAAACCGTCGCTAGTATAGAAAAATGTCGAACATCTTTAATATTTTGAAAATTTTAAATTATATATCACTTTTTCGTCGGACTTCTGACAACTATTGACCAGAGAGACGTTTCTTAACGAACAAAATTATTGACTTTGTCAAACATCAGTAATATATCATTGATCTGTTCAATCATCATATATTCAATGATCATTTACCTGTCCAACCGTCGGATATTTGATGATAAATTTTATGTCATCAAATATTCGACGAACTTCGGGGATTAAAAAAAATATAAAAAATGCAAGTAAGATTTGACAGTATGGCCAATTTTATCGGTACTGTCGGAGTACAATGTCACTTTTTCCTCCCTTATGTAGTAGTAAAGGTACGTGAACTTGTGGCATACTGCGCACAAGGAGAGACAACTAGACAACAATATTCACTTCTACATCTATGGGGAAGTCATTAGGGAAAGCATTCATAGGACACCACAGATACCACCACGGGTGGGAGAATCATATAAGCTAGTTGCGTGCATTAAGGCAGGGCACCATCATATGTATTTCTAAGTCAAGAAGGATCCAAGTAAGGAATGGCTGCCTACATGATATCAGGTAACTGAGGAAGATATGGGACACTCAATGGAATATTGGGATGATGATTGGAAGATCCCGATGACAAAGACATAGACATAGAAACCAGAGAAACAAAGCCCCGAGGTAGAAGAAATACATGATGAATAAAACAAGGAACGATACGACGAAGGAAATGGCATAGGAGGAAAAACACAAAAGACAGTCCCACACATGGGAGAGAAGAGAAAATAAGTAGACACAGGGAAAGCATCCACACAACGCAATAAAAGGAAAGTTTTAAGGGAATTATCTGTTCTAGCCCTCATAGAAGATGACTTGGAAAATATTGCAGACCAATTTTAGGAAGCAACAAATGAATCTTTTGAGCACATGGCAAAACATAAAGAAGAAAGGCATTCAAATATGCAAGCAAATATTGTTCTGTTGTGACAATTTTTGGAGACCACGAAACTTGCAACAATACAAATAGGACAACAAGTGTAAGTAGAGAATGCAGCGTAGACAGTTGAGGTGAAACAAATGACATCTATTGTATCAAGAGAAAGACAAGTAATGAAGATAGTGACAGGTTGTTAAGCTGTAATATTGGCTCATTACCCCTTAATTGGGGCATATTATATTAGTAATGTTATTTTATTTATGTCGGCTTTAGGCCATTAGTTGTAATTATACCTCCTAGTTTCCTATATATACCAAGGAGACATTTTCATTTTGAATCATCTTGTACTTGAACATTTAAGTCGGGTAAAAGGAGGTTGCCCCCTCGAAGAGGCTTATTATCTGAAATTATATATTTTTCAAGGCATTGAGTACTTTTTCTGAGGATTTTCTATGCTATATTGATATTTGGTTCTTAACACAGGTGCCTTAGAGTTCCCAATGGCAGGACTGAAAGAGAAAGTGGAGGCACTAGGTCATATTGACTTAGTGTTATCTTAGTTGTCAGTCGAAGTCTTATACATATTACAGACGAGTGTGACAAATGAACTTCAAGTTCACGCCATTTCAACCTCGATGGAGTTGACAAATAAAATCACAAATATAGATATTTTGCAGGAAAAATATGACTAACTTAGGTTGGAACGAGACGAGGCTGCACAACGAGAAGAGAGAGTGAAACATGCAGTCCAGGGGGTGTATTAACATTATTCCAAAAGTACCTAGGGAGGAAGACACCCCATTGGAGAAATAAGTGACGAAGATGAGCGAAGCCATTGATGGATTATGTACTAAGATCAATGACTTAGAAGCACGATAGGTGCCAGGCACTCCCTCAGAGAAAAGGGAGAAAAGAGATAATTTGAAGACCACAAATTTAGAGAATATTAGAAGCTTAGTAGAAGAATAACAAAAAAGTATGAAGAAAGCACGTGAGCTTGGACGCAATCGACTGAAGACATCAAACTACAGGTAATTAGCCAAAAGTCACAGGTTTTGCAAGACAAGGAACATAAGTTTAAGGAAGTCATGAGTACATTACAACCAATAGAGATGGTAACAACAATGGCAGAAAACCGAAAGATATACTTAGAGATGAATCAAATAAGGGCCGAGTAGTAGGCTCGCACAAAAAATATCGAGACCTTGCATGAAGAAGCCTACAAGGTGGAAGAGGAATTAGCAGCTACTCAAGGTCTAGTCAAGTAGAAAGTCTAGGAAAGTACTGAAAAAGTGAAGATTCATATCACCACAGAGATGGTCAAAGAAATTATGCAGCAGGAAATCCAAGTCAGAGAAAATGTTGCAATGACTAGGGATACATTACAAATTTTTTTGGCGACATGGAAGCAAACTTGAAGTGGCTTGGGACAAGCCACATGTTAGTGTTGGGGGTCTGTTGGAGTAGGATTTTTTGAATAAGTTTTGGGATTCGTGAAGATGCGGATCACGTGACATTTTGGAAAAGAAGCAGCGCATGTGGAAAGCATCTGGCGCATTATTATGAGTTAGTGCGCAAGAAACGAGAGTTAGTTAGGAAGTTTTGGGACATTTTTTCCACTTTGTAACCATGTTGTAATGGGCTTAGCCCTAATGGAATACTATAAATATATAATGGGTTTTGGGTAGAAGGGGATCAGGGGTTATTTTAAGAAACCCCCCTAAATTTATATGTATAATAAATGGGTGAATCCCCATGATACATAGGAAAAATTGAAATCTATTTTATCAATAATATAATATGTATATATAATGTTTTGATGAATCTTTTATTCAATTATATAATATTGTAAACTCTTGGCGAATTTTTCACTAAATTATAAAATCCTGTAAAATTCCGGTGAATCTTTCACTAAATTATAAAATCTTGTAAAATCTTGGTGAATCTTTTACTAAAATATAAAAAGATATAAAGTCTTGATGAATTTTTTGATAAAGTATAAAATGATATATAATAATGGGAAAATATATTCATTAAACTATAATATACTCATTTTACATGTTTGGAAAAGAAACATAGTTTGTCCCTCCTCCAAACAGTGTTGCAAGCATCATGGGTTGTGTTTTCCAACGTTTACATGTTGACTTCTAAAACATTTATTATTTTTCAAGGGGGTGGTGGGTTTAGTGGCCACCAAGATTCCAATCCCCTCGATGCATGTGATTAGAATTTCCATTAAGGGGTTCCCCAAATTCCATTAAAAATCTTTCTATGAGACAAAAATTGACAGAGTTTTGTCAAAAGGCTTGTTATACCCCGCCAATGACATCTAGAGATTTTTATCCCCACACCAATGACACTATATCTTTGTATATCGTACCAATGACATGTAGGGATTTGCTTGGTGTAAAATATTTTCAATTTTGTGTTCCCCTTCTATAGGATATATAAATAAAAATAACTTAATTAAGAGAAATGATTCATGATATGTCTACCTAGTTACCTAACCTAAGACCAAATTAGAAATACATTATTAGACCATATGAATCTATATTTCATCTAAATAGAACTCAAATAGGAATAACATGCATATATACAAAAAACAATCGTTGCCTTTCAAATTGCTAAACAACAAGTAGAGACTGAAAAAATGCTAAACATATGTACATGATGTAAAAAATGCGCTTATGAGCATCTGACAAAAAGAAACAATGGTCTTTAAACAAATGTTAGTAATAACAAAATCTAGGCATATAAATATTAATATCATGGTCATTATTCATATAATGGTATTCTTACGTGTAAAAAACTTTAGGAGATACTAAATGTGAAACAATTAAGTCATTCCATGATGACGATAATGATATTCTCAGTTAGACTACCATAATTAAGCATGAACACTAAGAGATGTAGATTTAGTAAGGGTTATTATGCCATCATGTGTGTGTGTGTGTGTGTGTGTGTGTGTGTGTGTGTGTGTGTGTACCTATCACTAGCTTGGTGCACGAAATGCATTGTCATTCTTATAGAATGGGATGACGATCTATGAATAGTCTATGCATGAGAGAGTGCTACTTTCTCAACCTTATCTAGATGCATCAATACCATCGTTGCATTAGAAGTTCTTAGTGCATTTCTTTCCATTAGCTTTCAAAAATTGTCTCAAGTTTAAAATTGTCTAAAGAAGACTGAATTAACTAAGGTTTATGCTACAATTGTGGTTGGGAGGAAGAAACGTAGCTATGAAACTTTGGAGGTCAAATAGCTTGAACTGTTCCAGTACTATGGTTGAAAATTTCTAGATCTCTTGAGTAACACTTTATGGTCCTATTTCATACTGGTGAATGTGTTCTTCCCTATGGCTGAGATTTACTTTTAGAAATCAAGAATTAGGATCTTAAACTAATCTTCAACTCAGACCCTAAATCTCCTTCAATGAATTATGATCTTTATGTTGGAAATATTCTATGAGAGTTAAGCTCTTGAAACATCTTCTACAGGTATGAAGACATGCACAATCACAATATTTTGAACTCTCCATCCATTCAACTAAATTTACAAGAATTTTGAACATAATGGTGGTTGTCCAACATAAGTCTCTCATGAGACACATCACATATGATGTGTAGATGATTATACATTGAATAATAATATCAAACATCTATATATCTACAAGTATTATGTGTATGTGTATGTGAAACTTTGATATGGTATCAGAACCAAATGCCACTAGTACATATGTAGACAATATTCGACAAAATATTACGACGACAAGGGTAAAATTAATGGTATTGTCGATTTTTTTTTTGGGCTCCCTGACGTTCATTGTAATTACAAATTTTTTCTCTATAAGTCAAAATTCTGAAGAAATTTCTTTGAAATTTTGGCGCATTCTCTATCCGTCAAACTTACTATGAACTTTCATCAAAATTCCCACACACGTGAAGAGACTTGTGAAAAGGCCATGGTCATCACCGTCATAATTGTCATCATCACCATCAATGTCATTTTCGTCATCATTTTTGTCTATGTCATCATCATCATCATCATTGTTGTCATTGTCATCACCATAATCAACATTATCGTCGTCCTCCCTATCATCATCATTATCATCATCATCATCATCGTTGTATTCATCATCGTCATCATCATCATTATTGTCATTTTCATCATCAATGTCATTGTCATCATCATCGTCATTTCCATTGTCATTACCATCATCGTCAACGTCATCATCATTGTCATCATAGTCATCATTTCCATTGTCATCATCATCATCATCGTCGTCTTCATCATTGTTATCATCATCATTTTCATCGTCATCGTCATCATCATTGTCATTTTCATAGTCATCGTCATCATCATTGTCATTTTCATCATCATCGTCATCATCATTGTCATTTTCATCATCATCGTCATCATCATTGTCATTTTCATCACCGTCGTCATCATCATCAACATCATCATCATCGTCATCATCATCGTCATCATCATCGTTAGTGTCATCATTTTCATCACCATAATGACCATTGTCGTCCTCCTCTTCATCATCATCATCATGGTCATGGTCATCATCATCATCGTCCTCCTCCTCCTCAACATCATCATCATCATCATCATCATCGTCATTTCCATGGTCATCACTTTCATCATTGTCATCATCACCATCGTCATCATCATCATCATCATCATCATCATCATCATCATCACCACCATCGTCATCATCGTCATCATCGTCATCATCATCATCATCATCGTTATCATCATCATCGTCATCGTCGTCATTGTCATCATCATCATCGTCATTGTCATCACCATAATCAACATTGTTGTTGTCATACTCCTTATCATTATCATCACAATCATTGTCATCATCGTGATCATTGTCATCGTCATTATCATTTTCATCATCATCAACCTCACAAGTACCGACCTTTTTTCTTTCTAAAATTACTTTTCAATCCGTTGTTGTTATAGAGTATCTTATGGTCCTTTAATATGCCATTTGATTCACTATTTTTTTTTAAACCATTTTAAAATTTGTTTACTAAGAATATTTGGATGCTTGGATGTCCAAATATTTACTTCACATTTCATCCTTCTGCAACACCAATCCTAAAACCACAAGATTTCATGGAAATTTGATTAAGAGTGGATAATAAATACCATATAGCATATAATACATGTCTATCTCACCAGTCACCATGTGAATTAATTTCAATACTCTCATATAGATAGATTAAATTATAATAATCACCTCTGAAATCACTATAGTAGATTGTCAGTTACTTTAAGAAGAGGGGAAAATATATGATTGTTAGGTATTTTAAGAAGAGAGGAAAAGATAAGGTTTTAGGAGGTTTTTCTCTTTTGGGTTAGGTAAAACCCTTTGACTGGACAAGGTATAACTTCGAACTTGGTACTAAGGTCAATCAAGACTTGCACATGGTATTATCTACAAATATCCCATTAGCATGGGGAAATACCATTGACACCATCTCTGCCTTAGCACAGAATCAATGTTTCTAGGTTAACATGATCGACACCTAGGAAGGAATTGGTCAATTGATTTAACTTGATGAGAATGCCTACTAGGATTTGAATCGGGTCATCATTGTGGAAATCTTGCTAACTTGCCACTAGACCACAACTCAACACACTGGTTTTGTTCAATTTCATTAAAGTGATTACATAAAAAAAACACCAGCACAATGGAGAGAATGACACACTCACTAAGATTTTTCTTTGCTATTGATATGTATAATAAAAGTACATATGCTAAGAAAATAAAGAAAAAAACAGAACACAATTAGCGTCATTCAGAACAAATGTCTCAAAGAAAACCAAAATCTTTACATGAACTTCATTGAAACTAGAAAAGAAAACAAAGGTTTTTATTAATGAGAATAGGCACAAGTGATCGAGGATGGGAGCTGAATTCCCATAATGTTGTCAAGAAATTGTCTCAATAAATGATATAGTAGATGGAAAAGAGTCTGGTTGAGGCTAAGAGTGATCTAACAAAAATGCTAACCAAAGAGAGATAACCAAATTATTTCTGAACAAAATGGTCTAAAGTCTCAACAAGAGCTCCAACATGCACCAAGATGGTCTTCCCATCATAAAGTGTCTTTATCTTGCACATGTGCAAAAAAGGAACAACATTTAAATGTGCCATTTGATGCAGGAGCATCGTCATCAAAGCACGAGTGGAGGACAACTCATCACCCCAATGCACATTTTTTAAGTGATTTTGAATTTCAAAGAGGGCATGTCACGAAATATCTGAAAATATTGTAATTAAAGAACATCTTAAATGTTTAGGAGTTGAACCATCACATGAGATCGATGGGGCATGTATTTTCCTTTAATGTAGTAGATTGAAGTATAGATTGGAAACATTTTCTCTTATCTATCTGTCTCGAATATTTATTGTAATAAGCCTTAGTAGTTGAAAGATTTTAATTTGATAGAATGACACTAAGGTATTCAGAGGGAAAATATCTATGAGCTCTTTTGTATAAATAAATGTATTGTTTCCCAGAAGAGGCTGCTGAAGTAGTTGTTGTTGAAAGCATGGAAAGTTATTTGAAGTTGTTGTAAAGACTGTTTAATCTTATAAGAGAGTATGAGCCCATGTACATTTCATTTGAATGAATATAATAGAGAAGCGTTGATCTGAAATGTTTGGTGTTTCTATTATTGTGTCTATCTGAATGAATGGAAGACTTTTTGTTTAATTGCAATTCTATGTTATTTACTTGTTCTTATGTTATGAATGCATTACATAGTTGAATGTATGAATCTGTGAGGGTTTAGATAAGTTTCAATTGTTTCTCTTCACAAGTTTATGTAAGGAGTGCATATTGTCTGCAAGGAGTGCGTTGTCAGAGTCTACTTCGACTCAAAATCTCAAGAGAGATAATGTGGACCTTTGTATGCAAGGTGTGCATATTGTCTGCAAGATGTGCGCCAACAGAGTCTTTTTGAATCATAATATCAGGAGGAATAACTCAAATTTTACTTGCAGAAGAGTGTAAAGAACTATTGCAAGGTGTGCATAATCGCTCACAAAGTAGTTGAGTCATGGAAGAAGACTTGTTGCAATGTGTGCACAGAGTCGAAATTTGACTAAGTGTCGAAGAAACGCTCTGAGGAGTTAGAGGTTTTGAGGAAGAACAAGCTCATAAGAGGTTGTGGGTTAGAATTATTCAATAGGGAGGAGCCCTTTAAGATTCGCCAAATTAACGAGAAGGATCCATTCCAAGGAAGAAGGATCATTCCAGATCGTTAGATATGGAAGAGTTGCATGGAGGTTAGCCTTGGAGTCCTTCGACACTCCAAGTATTTAGAGGTTTGAAAGTGTTTTGAGAGCGGGATTGACAAAGTCCTGAAGCTGCAAAGTCAATCCTAGCCGTCGGTAGCAAGGAGGATACGTGGCAACAGATCATAGAGTTTGTGAGAAAGAACTCCTAAAGCTTTGTGTGGAGCAAAGAGAAAACTTCGCAAAGTCGCAAAGGATGAAATATATCTGGATAGTTGGATCCAGAATAACACATGGCAGAGATCCTTGTACTTTGGAGGAAAAGCGCTTCGGCTAAAAGTATGTGTGGAGTGAGCCAAAATTCCTGAAGTTGCAAAGTAGCGAAGTCCATCGAGGCCATTGATCTGAGGAGGACACGCGTCAACAAATCGTGGACTTCAAGGAAAAGAGAACTTCAGAGAAAAGTGAGGGAGGAGTGTGAAAAAATTCTGAAGTCCGATGTAGTGAAGTATATTGCGACCGTCGATCTGAGGGGGACATGTTTCGTCAGATCGCAGGATCTAGAAGTGTGCATTCGGGGAAAAAGGAATAATGTGCATTCAAAACCACTGAAGCCCAAAGTCGCAAAGGGGGATAGCCATAGGTCATAGCCCATGGTCACATTGAAGAAGAACCTAGCATAGGAGCCAGTGCTCGCTAATTAGTGTTACCAGAAGCACCAGAGAACGAGTTTGCATGTGAATTGAACCTGCGTGGTAACAAACAAGGGACCTGTGTAATTTGTTCCAAGGTCTACTAGAGGCCCGAAAAGCTGATTCGGCTTAGTGTTTTAAATATCCTTGACCGGGAGGTTGAACAACCCCAAGGAGAGAAGGGGGTTTGCTTCAAGTGGTATCAGAGCCTAGATTTTAGGTTCTATAAGCAGCAAGTGAAGGAGGTAAGTGGTATCAACAAAACAAGTTCTTAAGCTCTGTGTGTGGAAACGTTCAACACAATTCTGCCTAGAAGATGTGCAGAGCCACCTGTAGAAAATCGAGTGGTGGAAAGGGAGATGAGAGAAATTCGTGTAAGATTAGATGTTATGGAGACAACGCAAAGGAGAACACCTGATGATGGAGATGTTAGTGATGGAGTGAGTGAATAAATGGAAGTTGAAGAAGCTGTAGCAAAAGATGTTGCAGAATAATGCTTGATGAAATCTGTTGTCAAATTGGGAGCAGAGAAAAGATAGAAATCCCAATGTACGAAGGAAACTTAGATGTTGAAGAGTTTCTTGATTAGATATGAGCAATGGAAAAGTACTTCAACTATGAAGACGTTGATGAGGAGAAAAAGGTAAAATATGTTGTCACCAGATTGAAGGGACACACAACACTGTGGTGGGATGAACTACAGGCTGAAAAAAGATGCAAAGACAAGCATAATATCAAGAACTAGGATAGAATGGTAGCCAAGCTGAAATCTAAATTCATACCCCAAGATTATCATATAAATCTGTTCAGGAAGTTACAAAATCTGAGACAGAAGGGGCTGATAGTAAATTAAATAGTACACATAGGATTTTTATAGTTTGAACATCAGGGCTGGAAAGAGAGAAAAAGATGATGAAAAGGTTTCTGGGTATATTAATGGCTTGAGATACAAAATCCAGGATGAAATCAACATGATAAAAGTAAGGAAAGTGGAGGATGCTTATCATATTTCATTGAAGGTAGAAGAGAAGTTGGTCAGGAAACAGAGCCAACGAAGCAGGGGAAGAAGTCTAAACAGAGGTAAAAGAATTGTCCATGATAAGGCACAAAATCCCAAGGTTGATACTGGAAAACAACACAATCACTCTGAAAGAGGAGGAAGTTTCTGAGGGAGACAGTATGGTGGAAGAAATTATTTTCCTCGAGGAAGAGGAAGAGGTAGAGGAGGAGAGGAGAAATGTTTTTCCTGTGGAAAAATAGGACACATGTCTTGGGAATGCTCTGAGAGAAAGAAAGCAGGAGGAGGTGAAGCTCACATTTCAGAAGCGTAGAGGTGGAATGTTGAAGCAAAAGGTGTAGAATATGGGATATCCTTGATAATGAGGAAGGTTCTCTTGAAGCCTGAGAAAGAAGTGGAAAAACCAGTGTAGAGGAACAGTTTGTTCAGAACTGCTTGCAATACTAAAGACAGGGTATGCAAGGTGATAATTGATAGTGGGAGCACTGATAACTTGGTATCCATAGATATTGTGGAGAAATTGGAACTGGAAACAATTGCACATCCGAGTCCATATAGAGTCTCATGGTTGCAGAAAGGACACCAAGTAATGGTAACTAAACAATGCCTAGTAAAATTTAAGATAGGAGGATATAGAGATGAGATTTTGTGTGATGAGATTCCATGGATGTATGTCATGTATTTTTGGGGAGACCATGTCAGTTTGACATAAATGTCATTCATGATGGGAGGAAAAACACTTATATCTTGGAGAAAAATGGTAGGAAACACATGCCACTACCCATAGAGGATAATAAAGTGAATGAAGAAGCTAGCACAAGTATACTTCTCATGAGTGGGAAGGAACTCCTAAGTGAAGTCAATAAGAAACAAGAGTTGCAATTTTCTATGGTGAGGAATCCCAAAGTCATCCTTATAAGTACTTCTATGGATGATCTGCCTAAAGAAATTCAGGAGCTATTGGAGAATTTTGCTGACATAGTGGTGGATGAGTTACCTCACTCATTACCACCCATCAGAAGTATTATCCATCACATTGATCTAATACCAGGAGCGAGTCTTCCGGAAAAAGTAGCATACAGATTGACACCTCAAGAGAATGAGGAGGTAAAGAGACAAGTCCAGGATTTGATGGACAAGGGTTTGGTCAGAGAAAGCTTGAGTCCATGCGCAGTATGAACGATGTTGAGTCTAAAGAAAGATGGAGGATGGAGAATGTGTACGGACTCAAGAGACATAAACAAAATCACCATTAGGTACATATTTCATTTTCCCAGGATGGATGACTTAATGGATTGTTTGATCAGAGGAATATAATTTTCGAAGATATAATTGAAAAGTGGATATCACCAGATAAGGATGAGAGAAGGTGATGAGTGGAAAACCACCTTCAAAATGAATGAAGGGTTGTATGAGTGGCTTGTTATGCCATTTGGCTTAGAAAACGCCCCAAGTAATTTTATGAGGTTGATGAATGAGGTACTGGAATATTTTATTCATAAGTTTGTGATTGTATATTTGGATGATATATTAGTCTTTAGTAAAACTGAAGAAGAACATTTGAGGAGCTCAACATTAGTGATGAGAAGATTGTAGAAGGAGAAGCTGCTTATAAATCTGAAGAAACCCTCTTTTATGAAAAAAAAAATTCATTTACTTGGGTTTTGTGATCTCTTCAAATGAATTGAATATGGATCTAGAGAAGGTGAGAGAAATCAGAGAATGGCCATCACCGAGGAGCATATTCGAGGTGAGAAAATTCCATGGATTAGGAAGTTTCTATCAGAAGTTCATCAAAGGTTTCAGTGGTATTTGTGCACCAATATTAGATACGGTGAATAAGAGACATAAGTATTTTAAGTGGAAAGAAGAAGTTGAGAAAAGATTCATGTTAAAGAAGAAGATACCAGAACAACCGATTCTGATCTTGCCAGATTTTGGGAAGATATTTCAATTCTGATGTGATGCTATTAGAGTTTCGATTGGAGAAATCTTGAGCCAAGATAATAGACCTGTTGCATATTTCAGTGAGAAGTTGAATGACACCAAGAGGAAGTACTCCACATATGATAAATAATTTTATGCAATAATTCAAGCCTTAAAGAAATGGAGGCACTACCTTGTCCAAAAAGAATTTGTTTTGTACATCGATAATCAAGCTTTACAATTCATAACCAGATAGGAGAAGTTAAATCAAAGACATGCTAAATGGATAGAGTTTATGAAAAAATTCACTTTTGTGATTAAAATATTTCTGGAAATGCTAGCAAAGTTGTTGATGCATTGAGCAAGAGATGTATGATTCTGCAGGAATTTCAAGTGAAAACCTTAAGGTTCAAACACCTTAAGGAAATGTATTGTGATGATTCAGATTTTAAAGAGGCATATGAAGCATGTGCAAATCCTTTTCTTAGAAACAAAATCCAGTATACAGAGTATCTTATTCGATATGGATTGTTGTTTAAAGGTATCTAGTTGTGCATACCAAAATGCTCAATGGGAGATAATCTGATGAAATAAAAACATAGTGGAGGTCTAGCAGGACATTTTTTCCATGATAAGACATTTGCACAATTGAACAGTTCATACTATTGGACAGGAATGAGGGTAGAAATGAATAAATTTTTAAACATATGTAATATTTTCCAGTATGCAAAAGGAAAGCGACAAAACATTGGGTTGTATCAACCATTTCCTATTCTAGAGAGGCCTTGGGATGCAATAATCATGGATATTGTGTTGGGATTTCCAAGAAAACAAAGGGGAAGTGATTCCATATTTGTTGTAGTTGATAGATTCTCAAATATGGCACACTTCATCCCATGCCAGAAAACTAATGATGCAACACACATTGCAAATCTGTTTTTCAAGGAAGTTGTGAGACTTCATGGATTGCACAAGAGTATTGTCTCAGATAGGGACACTAAATTTGTTGGTAATTTCTGGAGGAAATTATGGAAGAATTTGGGGACATAATTGTCCTTTAGTTCAACATATCACTCTCATACTGATGTTCTGACTGAGGTGGTAAATCAAAGTTTAGGAAATTTGTTGAGGAGTTTGGTCACTGAACATCATAGTCAGTGGGGTCAGATTCTATCACAAGCAGAGTTTGCATACAATGAATCACTAAACATGAGTACGTGAAAGAGTCCATTCCATATAGTATATGGAATGAGGCCAAGAGGAGTATAAGAGTTGAGATATCTAGAGCAGAGTGAATTCAGAAGAGCTGGAGCAGAAGACTTTGTTGCAGAAATGCAGAAGCTTCATAATTAGATCAAAGAGCAGTTGCATAATAGAAGCAGAGAATATAAACGCAGAGTTGATCAACATAGGAGAAAACTTCAATTTGAAGTGGGAGATAAATTTCTAGAACATCTCAGGAAGGAATGGTTCCCAAGGGGAACATATAACAAACTGAAAATGAAGAAGATAAGACCATGCAAGATCCTAAGGAAATTTGAGGTTAATTCTTATGAGATAGAGCTGCCAGAGGGTGTGGGTATATTTCCCATATTCAACATTTCAGATCTGTATCCTTATAAGGGATATGACACCAAAGGATAAAAAAGAGATCCAATGGGAGAAGCAGATGCTTGTAGTAGAAAATTTTCACATGGAGAAGATCATAGATCAGAGGATTGGTAAGAAGACCAGGAGGAAGTCATATTTTGAGTATTTGGTAAAGTGTAAAGGACACCCAATAGAAGATGCCAGTTGGGTAAATGAAGAAGATATCCAGAAGGATGGAAAGTTAGTGAAGGATCTCATGTACAGGAGTCCATGAATTTTTTTCCAGAGGAGTATGATGCAAGAGCATCATCATCAAAGCACGAGTGTAGGACAAATCAACACCCCAACGCATATTTTTGAAGTGATTTTGAATTTCAAAGAGGTCATGTCACAAAATATCTTAAAAATATTGTAATTATAGAACATCTTAAATGTTTAGAAGTTGAACCATTGCATGAGATCGATGGGGAGTGTATTTTACTTTAATGTAGTAGATTGAAGTGCATATTCAAAGAATTTTCTCTTATCTGTCTATCTTGAACATTTATTGTAATAAGACTTGTTGTTGAAAGAATTTAATTTGATAGGATAACACTAAGGTAGTCGGAGGGAAAATATCTATGAGATATTTTGTATAAATAAATGTATTGTTTCCCAGAAGAGGTTGTTGAAGTAGTTGTTGTTGAAAGTGTGGAAAGTTATCTGAAGTTGTTGTAGAGACTGTTGAAGCTTATTAGAGTGTATGAGACCATGTACATTTAATTTGAATGAATATAACAGAGAAGCATTGATCCCAAATGTTTGGTGTTGCTATTACTGTGTCTATCTGAATGAATGGTAGGCTTCCTGTTTAATTGCAATTATCTGTTATTTACTTGTTCTTATGTTATGAATGCATTACATGGTTGAATGTATGAATCTGCAAGGGTTTAGATACGTTTCAATTATTTCTCTTCATGAGCTTATGCAAGGAGTGCATTTTGTCTGCAAGGAGTGTGCTGACAGAGTTTAGTTCGACTCAGAAGCTCAGGAGAGATAACATGGACCTTTGTATGCAAGGTGTGCATATTGTCCACAAGGTGTGTGTCAATAAAGTATTTTTTCCAGTCATAAGCTCAGGAGGAATAACTCAAAGTTTACCTGTAGAAGAGTGTAAAGAACTATTGCAAGGTGTGCACAGTCTCTCACAAAGAAGTTGAGTCGTGGAAGAAGACCTATTTCAAGGTGTGCACAGATTCAAAATTTGATGAAGTGTCGAAGAAACGCTCTGAGGATTTAGATGTTTTGAGGAAGAATAAGCTCAGAAGAGGTAGCAGGCGAGAATTCTTAAATAGGGAGGATCCCTTTAAGATTACCCAAATTAACGAGAAGGATCCATTCCAAGGAAGCGAGATCATTCCAGACCGTTAGATCTGGGAGAGTTGCATGGAGGTTAGCCTTGGAGTCCTTTGGCACTCCGAATATTTAGAGTTTTGAAAGTGTTTTGAGAGTAGGATCATCGAAGTCTCGAAGCTGTAAAGTGAATCCTAGTTGTCGGTATCAAGGAGGATACGTGGCAGTAGATCAAATATTTCCTGAGAAAGAACTCCCAAAGCTTTGTGTGGAGCAAAGAGAAAACTTCGTGAAGTAGAGAAGGATGAAGTAAATATGGACCTTTGGATCCAGAAGAACACGTGGCGGAGATCTGTGTACTTCAAAGGAAAAGCGCTTCGATGAAAATTCTGTGTGGAGTGAGCCAAAATTCTTGAAGTCGCGAAGTAGCGATGTCCATTGAGGCCATCGATCTGAGTAGGAAACACGTCAACAGATCGTGGACTTTGGGGAAAAGAGCACTTGAGAGAAAAGTGAGGGCAGAGTGTGCAAAACTCCCAAAGGCCAATGTAGAGAAGTAGATTGCAATTATCGATCTGAGGGGGACACGTTTCGTCAGATCGCAAGATCCAAAAGTGTGCATCTGGGGAAAAATGAATAAGCTTCATTCAAAATCGCGGAAGCCCGAAGTTGTGAAGGGGGCTAGACAGAGGTCATATCCCGTGGTCATATTGAAGAAGATACTAACATAGGAACGATTGCTCGCCAATTAGTGTTACCAGAAGCACCACAGAATGGGGTTGCAGGTGAATTGAACCTATGTGGTAACAAACAAGGGACCTATGCAATTTGTTCCAGGGCCTACTAGAGGCCTGAAAAGCCGATTTGGCTTAGTGTTTATAATATCCTTGATTGGGAGGTCGAGCAACCTCAAGGAGAGAAGGGGGTTCTGCGTCACCATCAAAGTTGTTAAATGTAGAGACTATTGTGATGACTAATAAAAGACAATAGTGAGGGTTGTACATTTGTACAATCAATGAAAAAGGCCAATTTGAAGTTCTCAAACAAGTGCTCAGATGTTGGCATGACCAATCATCAATCCAACCACAATAAAACCTAATAGTAGACATCGATACAATATTGTGCCATTATGTCTCTTCACTTTGATCTACAAGAAGAAGAACTATCACACTAATGAGTGTGTTAATTAGAATTTCAATGCTTGGATGGAGAGTGAGAATGTCTCCTCTCTCTATGACAAGGATACCACCATGGTTGATATGTGGATGGTGTAGAATTTGGTGTTGACTGAACAAAAGGTGCAGCATGTGGTTCCCACTAAACATAAGTTGGTCATTACATATCAATAGAAGAATCATAGGGAGTGGATTCAAGTTTTAGTATCTCATTGGTAGATGAATCAACAAATGGTGTAGGATCTGGTTGCTACAAAATAAAAGTGGTTAGGAGATCAGAGGGACTTGGAAAAGGAAATGAAGTTGAAAATAATTAAAGGCATGTTTCTATGTAACATCCCCAACCACCAACAGGCCGGGCAACGCCACTTCCTGGACGTCTCTCTTAGCTCTGATACCAATTTTTGGCATCCCCGACCTTAAACCAACAGTCCAGGTCATGCCACTGAATAAATTTCATGCTCGGATATCATATAAATTTATATACATATCTATATAAACTATTATAACATTCTGTTCATACACTTATTCATGCGGAAACAACATTAAAACATGCATACAATATTTACAGACAATTCTAATAAATTTATAACTTGATTCCAAGATACACATCATATAAAGAACATAGATTTGGTACTTATATTTTAACAGATGACCACCAACTGTGTGCAAACCTTCCACGAACCTCCCAACCTTAGACCATGCTGCTCATCACGCTCAACAGTGGGTCACCCCTGAGCTGGGAATAAACTCCACTGGGAAAGGGATTCATAGGATTGGTAAGGACAACAAGAAATTCGCATTGATCAAACATGAAGGATTTCCTCCCAGGATCCAACTCACACTAACAACCTAGAACCTCTCATTCCCCACATTCCTGTCCCACCCTAGGAAGTGTGCCCCTTCTTTGCTCAATAATTCTTCGTCTTCCCCACTTCCCTTCCAGGGATTCAACAATATACCAGACAAGAATTCTTAGAGAACTGTAGCTGTCTTTGGGATCCCTTTGGGAAAATCACTTTCCCAACAACCTCTCTCACCTAGAGAGATTTTCTTACAGGCCTGAAAACCTGATTCTTCAGTCTAGCTCCTAAGTCAATTCCAGTAAGGGTGATGGAAACAACAAAGCTCAGTATAGAATAGATGATGGAAACAAACCACACTCAGATAAGGAACTACATAGAAACAACAACAAATGTTAATGCATGGTACAAATCAGGCAAGGTACAGGTGCATTGTGCTTCATAGGAAAAATACGGGATAGTTCATAGTGCCTTCAAGTTCCAGGGGTGTGTGAATTCGGCTCAGGTCGACGATGGAGAAGATGGCTCAGCACGTGAATCAGTGGGTGAATGGAAGACCTGCAAGAATCGTGAGGGTCATGAGAATGGTGAGGGAACGCGAGACTGGTGAAGGAACCTGAGAATGGGGAGAGAACCCCCAATGAGCTAATTTCCCCAGCTATAATTGCATGCACCCAGGTTGACACTTGTCTTCCTGAAGCTACATGAGCTCCACTAATCACTCGTTCCCTTTCCCAGGAGCTTAGGACAACACAGGTAATGTCAACCTTATCCTTTAGGAAATAATAATATAATATTATCCGTTTATAGGTAATCCCTTTAGCTTAGCCTCTATTCCTAGAAACTTAGTCCCTTCCCTTACCCTACCTAGTGGAGCTTAGTCCCGCATAACTCTTTCTTCATGGTCAGTCTACACGCAATGATGTAATTTTATTAATGATGTGTGTATTTACATATACAAAATCAGGCTCACTGGCCTTAAGCATCTAGGCTCTCCGACCTGATAAACATATAATTCTTACAACTTATAAACACTTGGCTCACCAGCCTATAAAAATAATTACAATTCAGTAGGGGCTCTGCCTTGGGGTGTTACAATACCCTCCCCTTATTTTTGCACTTTCCTCAGTGCAACTTATTTACACAACAACAACAAGATTTCCAAAATATTCACAAATATGTGAGTACTCTGCTTGCATAGAATATTCATGCTCCAATGTTGCATCCTCAAGACCGTACCAGGTCCACTGGACTTTTACAAGTCCTATGGCTCAATTCTGGAGATGCTTGCTTTTCTAGTCCAGTATGTGCACCGGATGCACCTAAAAAGTGATTTATTGCTCCACCTGAATCAAATTCCAATCAATAACATGATCAACATTAGGTATATATTTCTTAAGCAATGAGACATGAAATACATTATGTATAGTCATAGATGCAGGCAACACAAGCATATAAGATACCGGACCAATCCTCTCTAGGATTTCTATTGGAGTTACTTAATACACACCTAGGATTTATTTTTCCTAAGGTTTTTCCTTGTTTATTAGTCATAATTAGTCATTATCCAGTCTCTTATATTTTAGGGGAGAATATTCCACCTGGAGAATATTCTCTTTCAGTTGACACTTCAGTTTCACTAGTTGAGTTGAGTCTAGATGCTGCATTGGTTTTGTCACCATGAAACATTGGGATCATCACCAAACTGGTGCATTACCCTTGATTTCTTGATCTACTCCTCACTACACTCTGTTCAGTTAGTTAATTGAAGACAAGTTGACTAGTTAACTCAGCTAAGTGGCAGTTCACTCCCGTAAATGCCTGAGAGACTAGACTAGGTGGAAGTTCACTCCCATAATTGCTGGTGTGTGTCCAGATCACTCTATACCACCACTATGGTGCATTGTTTCTCCTCCAGTGCACATTCATTGAGTTATACAGAGTATATCATGTGTAAATTATTCATTATTCATTACGGTTAATGAAAATTATTCTATTCTTTCTCTCCTTATTCTTCTTTCTCAATTTCTCTCTGCAAATGTGTGTAGTATTTTCTAGATAGATCTATTATGTGTAGGTTCAACACATTTACATGGTATCAGAGCCAATGGATTGCTAATAAAAAGCTACACCAAATTTTTTTGCAGGTACAAAAGATTGAAGATAGCGGAAAGATGGATTTCCAAAAAGAATTCATTCTTACACCTTAGAACTACTTTGCATGGAAGGAGAAAATAACCATACATATCTGAACTAGAGGATTGTACAAGTTAACCTTAAATGCAGATACAAAACCAACATCAGCCATAGAAAAATCCAATTACTTAAATTGAATGGATGAAGCACTCGGAACAATTTGTAGTCTTATTTCTCCCGATGTCCTTTTTCACATATCTTCCTGTAAGACTCCCAATGAAGCCTGGACCACCTTGGAAGGGATCTTTGGAAAACAAGATTATATGAGGGGACACATGATGGAGGTGGAATTTCTCACATCGGATCCAAAAATATTTGACAATATCCAATATTTCTTTACAAAATTCAAGGATTTATTGTCGCAAATCAAAGCTTGCGGGGTTGATAAATCTAAGGAGGAGAAACAAATGGTTCTCACCTTTCTCTCCAAACTTGGTCCTGAATTCTCTGTGTTCATGTCCACATTCCATTCAATCATATTCACCTCCAGAGCCACCTGGAAGATTCCTTCTCTTGAGGACTTTATCAAATCCCTGACACAAGAGAAAACCAAGCTCATCAACATGGGAAAAATCAAAGGCCCAAAGGTGCATGCACTTACTGTGCAAGATGGCAGCCATAAATATCAGAAATATAAAGAAAAAGACAAAAGGAAAGATCATGCACATTCGAATAAGGAAGGGTACACAAAACCCTTCACCGATGCCTTCGGATCCAAAGGGGAAAAGGGAAGAAAAGGTGAGAAATGCACGTACTGTCACAAAGGATTCCATCCAGAATCCACATGCATGCAAAAAAAAAATAGATCTAGTGAATCAAATACTTTAGAAAAAAAAATTTGAATATCGCATCCCCGAGGATGCCAAGAAGAAGAAGACAAAAGATCAGAATACCAAGAAATGCAATTCTAGCCATGCCTTGATTTCCATAAACTCCTCTCTCGATGCTTGGATCGTAGATTCAGGAGCATTGCATCACATGGCTACCTCAAAAGAAATATATTCTTCATTGGATGCATGCAAAGGTCCTCCTATTCTGATGGGGGACAACTCTTTAGTCGAAGTCACCGGCAAAGGAAGGATTGAACTCACCAACGGAAGCTTCGAGAATGTGTTGCACGTTCCCAAAATTCCATCAACCTTCTCTCTATGTATCAGATGATGAATTACGACATCGGAAAGAAAGTCATATTCACACCAAATTCCGTGGAAATCTATGACATGCAAACCAAATCTAGGGTTACAACCTATGAGGTAAATCATCAGTCTAGATTGTATACATTTTCTGAATTCATTGAACCCGATTCTACTTTATTGCTTACTCATGCTGATGAAAGTAGTAGGATATCACATGAAAGGTTTCGACATTTGAATTTCAGATACATGCAATAACTTAGCAAGCATGTATTGGTTGATGGTCTACCATACATCCATTTCTCCAAGGGAGTATGTGAGGGACGTGTTCTCAAAAAATACCCTCAAGAGAAATTTGACAAAGGAAAGTATCAGAGAGCTTTCACGGCTTTAGATATGATCCACAATGACCTTATGTTAAGCCCTAATATTGGCTCATCACCCCTTCATTGGGGCATATTACATTAGTAATGTTATTTTCTTTATGTCAGCTTTATTCCATTAGTTGTAATTATACCTCCTAGTCTCCTATATATACCAAGGAGACATTTTCATTTGGAATCATCTTGTACTTGAACATTTAATTGGGTTAAAGGAGGTTTCCCCCTTGAAGAGGCTTATTATCTGAAATTATCTCTTTTTCAAGGTGTTGAGTACTTTTTCTAAGGTTTTTCTATGCTATATTGATATTTGGTTCTTAACATATGGTATCAGAGCTCAAGGTCTTGGGGTTTCGTTGCTACATCTGAGACACCTTGAAATTTTCACTATAACTGTTTTTCTACAATGTTTCAGAAGGAACGGCTTGGAGGATATTTAGTAGACGAATCAAGGTATGTTGGGTTAAAATTTTAGCTCCTGAGGCCTTATACTTTCAGAGATACATCCTATTAAAGATAGGGTTCTGGAATCATCCGGAACTGGGTCATTGCAGAATTTTCGCTATAAAATTGTTTATGTAACTTTTCAGACCCTGAACTCTGGAGGATATTCACAAAAATTATTAAGGTATCTATGGTAAAAATTTCATATTCTGGGTAATCTTAAATTTGTGGATACACCTTGTGGAAGATAGGGTATTTGACTAGTCCTATTGACTAGTCTCAAGAAGGTGTTCTGGGTAAAAAAATCATAACTTCTTCCTAGAGTATCCAAATTGAGTGGGACTAGTTTCATTGGACTGCAGACAGTTTTTAGTATTTTGGGTACAATTTTCAGAATTTTATATCAATTATTTTGTGTGGGGAACGCTATACAAGTGAGATCTCCTGGAAAGGAAAAAAATCAACAAGTTGTGGGGAATTTATGGTAAATTCCACTTGGCACATCCAATTTTGATCAGACCTATGGCATTGCAAAGAATAAATATCAGAGAATTACATAAAATAAATTTTCATACCCAGAAGGGCCGAAACTTGGGAGATACAATAGAATAAATATTGTCTAGCAGAACCACCTCAAAATCAAGGTTCAAAAGTGATACTTGGCCAACATGCCACCCAAAAAGGGAATTTCTACACCAAATAAGCCTCCAGACAATCCTACTTGGGCTCTTGATGAAGGTGAAGAAATGTGTAGGGACATAAATGATTTACAAAAGAAGATAGTAACAAAAGATGAACTACACGAGATGGAAGCTACGTTGGAGGCAAAGATGGATGGTTTAAAAGAGGAGATCATGGAAGTATTGAAAAATTTCGTAACAGAGAAGACACCTGAAAGTGAAAATGCATCCCATGAAATTCATAATGAGGACACAAGGAAGGTGAATCAAGAATGGAGAA
>ML786769.1:489008-509992 GCA_009831015.1 Picea engelmannii | reverse complement strand
TTGAAGAAGGTGATTGGAACCAGGTGCCAACTTCAAACCAACCTTCCAGAGTTAGCTGAAGAAGGATCCATTTGGCTACAACCAGAAGCAGTTTTGGACCAAAGGGAGCGTCGCCTGCGTCACAGAACCATCAAGGAAGTGCTTGTACAGTGGAAAGATATGACTCCAGCAGATGCCACTTGGGAACCAGCTACCATTCTGCAGCAGTTTCCACATCTCAAGCTTTGAGGACAAGGTTGTTTTTAAGGGGGTGGACATGTTAAGGTCCTAACCCGCACATAGGTATATCAATGTATTCAGATGTAATAAAGGTCAATATTAATAAGACCTTTCAATAAAATAGAATAAAGTGGATGTAAGAAGACCTAATAGAAGCTTCCGCTTCTAGAAGGATCTTCCTCTAGATGCTTCTTTTTAGTATAAATAGGAGTCGAGGGTATGAGAACCCTAGCTTGGATATTATTGTAACAGAGTGCTGCTCGATTGGAGGTTGCCCCCTCGAAGAGGCCTGTGAACATTGCTATCTGATTCAAAGTTTATTTATGTTGCTATTTCGTATATCATTTCTGTGTATTGTGAAGATTAT
This sequence comes from Picea engelmannii, assembly GCA_009831015.1. Taxonomy (NCBI): domain Eukaryota; kingdom Viridiplantae; phylum Streptophyta; class Pinopsida; order Pinales; family Pinaceae; genus Picea; species Picea engelmannii. The sequence goes on along the minus strand of ML786769.1, from coordinate 509,406 downwards.
GCTGGATATTTTACTGTTATTCTGTCATTTCTAGCATTTCGTTTCTGTTCTGCATCTTTTATATATCTGGTATCTTGCAGGTGCATTGGTTCTCCTCCATTTCACATTCATTGAGTTATACAGAGTATATCATGTGTAAATTATTCATTACGGTTAATGATAATTCTTCTATTCTTTCTCTCCTTCTTCTTCTTTCTCAATTTCTCTCTGCAAATGTGTAGTATTTTCTAGCTAGATCTATTCTATGCAGGTTCAACACATTTACAATTTCAAATGATCCACAATATCAAGATGCAAAATTTGAATAATTTCCCAACTTTAGGGATCTTTTGTTGTCCTTCACTTTTAAGAATACATGATCACCCACTTTAAATTCCTTGTGAGATCCGTTCTTATCAACATAAATTTTCTGTCTGTCTTGGGAAACCTTCAAATTTTGTTTAATATTTATCATTTTCTCTTCCATTTCCTTGAGAAACTTTGGCCCAACCACTTCCCTATCAACTGGGTTGTCCCAGCTTACTGGGGTGTTGCACTTTCTACCATAAAGTGCTTCAAACATGCTCATCTTCAATGATGCTTGGTACCCATTGTTGTAGGAAAATTCTACCAAGTGTAGATAATCTTCCCATTTAGATGGTTTTTCCATCACATACATTCTTAACATATATTCTATCACTTGGTTCACCCTTTCTATTTTCCCATTAGACTCAAGATGATATGATGTGTTGAAGTTAAGATTTGTTCTGAACACCTTGAATAACCCCTTCCAAAGCTTTGAGATAAAATTTGGGTCTCTGTCAGAAACAATTGTCTTGGGTATTCCATGCAAGCGTGACACTTCCCTCATATAAATATCATCAACATTGGTTGCTTTGTGAGTAGTCTTCATAGGAATGAAATGGGTAGCTTTAGTAAGCTTGTCCACCACCACCATGATTACATCATGCTGCTTGCTTGTTCTGGGTAATCCTGTGATGAAATCCATTTTTACAACTTCCCATTTCCACTCAGGAATGGGTAATGGTTGTATAAAACTAGTTGGGTGGCTATGCTTAGCCTTTACCTTTTGACATTCCAAGCATTTAGAAAGAAAATCAACAACTTCCTTCATCATGCCTGGCCAATAATATTGGCTTTTGACCACTGAAATTGTTTTCTGATATCCTGGGTTTCCCGCATAAGGTACATGGTGCATTTATTTTAAAAACTTACTCCTCAATTAGGGATAATTGGGTACATAAAATCTATTTTTGTACAATAGGATTCCATCAATTCCCAATTCATAATCTTCAACTTTCTGTTGCATTTTATCTTGCTACAATTTTGTTACCAATTCTCTGTATTGCAAATCTGATTTTGCAGCCTCCACAATTCTGTCTTTCAAATATGACTGGTACATGATAATGGATGTAACATGCAACTCATGCACTCTTTTGCTGAGTGCATTAACCACTTTGTTCTCTTTCTCTTTATATCAAAGTCATATTCACTAGGAAATTCTAACCATCTGCTTTTCTTGGCATTTAGAGTTGGCTGATCAAATAAATATTTCAGACCATTATGGTCTGTCCTCAGCTCAAACCTCTTTCCCATGAGGTAGTGCCTCCACTTCTTCAAAGCGTGCACTATGGCTACCAACTCCAAATCATGAGTGGCATAGAGCCTTTCATGCTCCTTCAACTTCCTTGATTCATAACATACAACAAACCCATTTTTATTGAGGACTCCACCAAGTCCTTCTTTACATGAATCTGTGCATACAATGAAGTCTTAATTTGGATCTTCAATCCTTAAAATTGGAGCACTAGTTAAAAACTACTTCAATTGATGGAAGCTTCTTTCACATTCTTCTGTCCATTGAAACTTCCTTCCCTTCCTTTGCAAGGAAGTGATGGGATGAGCTATTCTCAAAAACCCTTCAATGAACCTTATGTAGTAGCCAGCTAGACCCATGAAGGATCTGAACTCTATCAAATTATTAGGTGTTATCCACCCTTTAATGGCCTCTATCTTCTCAGGGTCTACTACTATCCCATCCTCTGATATGATATGCCCCAAATAGTGAATTTGGTTTTGATAAAATGAGAAATTTCTCAATTTGGCATACAAATGATGGTATATTATCACTTGCAACACCATCCTCAAATGATGATCATGCTCTTCTTCCGACTTGGAATATACAAGGATGTTATCTAAAAAGACATTGACAAACTTGTCTAAATATTCTCAGAAAACACTATTCATTAAGCACATGAAAACAATTGGTGCATTTGATAACCCAAATGGCACCAATGTGAACTCATAATGACCATACCTTGTCCTGAAGGTGGTCTTTCTGATGTCTTCCTCTTTAATCCTTACCCAATGGTATCTTGACCTGAGATCTATCTTCGAAAATATCCTTGCATCCTTCAACTGATCGAAGAGATCATTAATCCTTGGTAAAGGATACTTGTTATTTATAGTAACTTTATTCAATTTTCTAAAATCGATGTACAATCTCAATGTCTCATATTTATTCTTCATGAACAAGACTGGGGCACCCCAAGGTGACACACTTGGGTGTATCTACCCCTTCTTCATAAGTTATTCAAGATGCATTTGCAACTCCTTCAACTCTGGTGTACTCATTCTGTAAGGAGTCTTTGACACTGGAGCTACTCCAGGCATCAAATTTATAGAGAAATCAATATCTCTCTTTGGGGGTAGTCCTGGTACCTCCTTGAACACATCTTCAAAATCTTCCAGGACTGCATGATCCTCCAGATTTGGAACCTTATCCTTCGATGATTCCTCCATATGGGCTGCAAATATTTGACAACCCTTCCTGTAACACTTTTTTAGCTGCATTGCCGAAATTTCTATGATAGTCACTGCCCTAGGAATTCCCTTCACTTTCCTTAGGTTCCCTTCCTCATCCAAGCAAGTAAATTCCTTTTTATGACAGTCTAGGATAGCATGATGTTGGTCCCACCAATCCATCCCAATTAGACAGTCATAGGAACCTAAAGGCAAGATGTTCAAATCTTCCCTTGTGCTCAGTCCATTCATGTCCATAATACATGACTTAACCATCTCATTAACTTTTATTTTGGCTCCGGTAGTCAGCTGCACCAACCAATATTTTCCATGCTTTTTTCTTGGCAAATTCAAAATTTCCACCATCTTAGGATCTATATAACTATGACTATCTCCTAAATCAATTAAAAGAGTAATGGTTTGGTTGTTTATCATACCTTCCACTTCAATCATATGAGATTGATAGTCTACTTTCTTGTTGTCCAGGGCTGCATAGATCCTGGGTACACTTCTGCCCATGTCCTCCACTGTTTCATCTTGTTGAACATTGTGAAAAGCTCTCACTTTGTCACCTCTATGAGGAAATTCTCTAAACATATGATCTCCTTTACAACCCAAACATTCAATAGGTGGTTGCATTGGCCTTTGACCACCTGTCTTAATCATTCTGGGTTCTCTAGAATTTGGTTGTCATTGAGGATTGTTTTTTAGGAATGGTGGCTTAGTTCCTTTCTTCCTATGATCTATCTTGAATTTCTTCTTTCCTTCCCAAGATTTTTGGAAAGTTGGCCTTGCTTTTTGTTGATCATATAAGCACTTAGCTTGCCTTATGGTATCCTCCAATGTTTTGGGATCATCATATTTTATTTTGTCACTAATGAATGATGACAAACCTCTCAAATACCTCTGAATATTTACTGCATCATCCTTGATGAAAGAAACATACTTCAACAATTCTAAAAATGTTCTTTCATATTCATTTATTGTCATACTCCCAAGATTGAGTTCAAAGAACTCTTTCATTTTCTTGTCATATTATCTCTTAGTCAAGTATTTCTTTTCGAAATCCTTCTTGAATTCCCTCCAAGTAACATTTTTGTCTTTAATGTGATGCACATACACAAGTTGATCCCACCACATGGATTCCTTTCCTTTGAATTGATAGATGGAAATTATTCCTTCTGCATGAGAAGAATAATTATGCAATTGAAAATACTTTCTCATGCCCAACAACCATGTCTTTTCATCTTCATCCTTCTTGTGATCACCATCAAATGTAGGAGGTTTGATTTTTTTCATTTCTCCTCATAGCTCATCCACCCCATACCTATTATGCTTTCTAATGGGGGATGGAATTGAGTTGCTGTGTGCTCTCTTATTGGAATGCGTCAGAGAGTGACGATGATGTCTGATAACACTTATTGTTCTTCTTTTCTCATCAAGAGACCCGTGACTTCCTGATTTGCTTGAGCCACTCTCCTTATCCATTTTATTTTCTATTCTTTCCAGAATATGCACCAAATTCATGTTGAAGTGTTCCTATTGCTCCTTGTCTTTCTTAATCCTTTCATTATCATCCTGGTAAATTTGGATGTCTTTTTGCAAATTTTTGATGATTTTCATCATGCTCACTTCTTTATCTATCTCTTCTCCATGTCCACTGGATTTTGATCCTTTGATTCCCAAATGGAAATCCATTCCTCTATCTTCATTCTCCGAACTATAAGCATCATGTGCCTCTTCCATTCCTCTGCAACATGGAACAATTCGGTTCGGTTGTGTTAATTTCTAACTATGAAAAATGTGCAGTCAACCAAAATTTTGTCAGGCTATTAGACTTTAATAGTTTACTAGAATAAACCAATCTGATTCAACCAAAAACAATAGCAGATTCCATTTTCAACTGGTATTGGTCGGTCAAGAACCCCTCAGGCTTCTATCTCTATGCCCAGTTCTATTCTGCAACAATTTTTGGGCGCTAGCCCCTTTTTCTTCAGCCCTTGGTTCACATGTGACCACGACTGTGATTTGGGTGCTTATCTAGAGCCTTGAAACTTTGGGCTCTAGAGCTTCGGAGGTTTCCTCTTTTTCCACGCGTCCCAAACATCACAGAGCAATGAAATTTCGAACGCGCGAATAATGGTGGATCTACGGTCCACATTCCTTGCTTAGATCTACAATGGATCAAAGCTTTGGGGACTCCGGGCTTCAAAAATTTCCAAATAACCTCCCAACAATCTCTCAAAATGCCAAATTGGTGAAATCACGAAGTAAGGTGGATCAACGGTCCATGAATTCCCAACATCCAATGACTGACAATCACTATGGAACTCTGGCTTTAGGTCTCCGGGGCTTCAGAGCTTCAGGGCTTTGGGACTTCGGAGGATTTCACCTTTGCACATCCCAAAACTCCCAAACCGTGAATCTCCGAATACTTCCATGTCACCCCTGGTGACGCCATTATGTCACGTCACCTCGACACGACACTACGTAACTTCGAGGATTTATTCCTTCCATTCCCTCATGAACCATTTCTTCTGGAGTGTCAATTATTTATACTTCACGGTCTAGCACCATGCATCCACCATGACCATCGAGGGCCCCACCATCCATGCTCAAGAGGAGGGCCATGTGGAGAAATATTAGAAGCAGACACGTGGCCCAATCAAATGGGTGACTTGTGCCATGTTCTAACAGGCGTTTCAATCCTTCAAAGGTTCTTAACTCACTAACATGTGGCACATATCCCATGTGTCCATGTCATTTCAAGTGACATCAACAAGCCACGTCAATTAGGAACTTCGGGCCTCGACAGGTTTTACACTTCCACACCCCAATTCTCCCGAACACCGAACTCCCGAACTTCCTTACCTTCCGGGGTCCACATAGTACAACTTTCACCTACTAAGGTGGTGGCACATGGCATGTCTAGGAAAGGTCCACGTCACTATTGATAATGTCACCCTGCCATGCCACTTCTTCTCTTTTTCTTTGAAACTTCAGGCTTCGGTGGTTTTTGCATCAATACACTCCAATTCTCCCAAACGTCGAACTTCAAAACAAGCTGATCCATCCTTGATCAAATCCAATGGTAACTACCTCCCCCCTTGGATATATGGTGTAGATCCTCTTTGGGACTTCGAAACTTTGGGATTTGACCCCTTTTTCTCTTATAACCATAACTTTCACTGAATTTTTGAAGTCCAACTGACTCAGAGGTTAACCTTCATGCACTTTTCTCCAAATATGACGGTTGTGAAGGATCCTCCTTCTCCCGAACAGATCCTACAACCCAACACTACGGTTGTTGTGGTTTCTTTATCCATGGCCACTTCTTAAACCGTTACACCTCTTGTGCTTCCGAACATAGTCCAAGTGTTTTCTCAATGCCCTCCTGGCACTCTATACATCAAAATTCTCTAGAATGTTTACTTTGAATTCCTCATTCGTGGCCCATACAGGTTCAATGTTGAAACCATGGGCTCTAAACTTGAATTTTGAACATTTCGACAACAATTATTTTCTGAACTTTTGCTTCAACTTCCACTAACATGGCCCATCCATGCTCAGTGTTGAAACCATGGCTCTTATACCAATTTGTAACATCCCCAACCACCAATAGGTCGGGCAACGTCACTTCCTGGACAACTCTCTTAGATTCGATACCAATTTGTGGCATCCCTGACCTTAAACCAATAAGCTAGTCCATGCCACCGAATAAATTTCATTCTTGAATATCATATATATTTATATACATATCTATCTAAATAGTTATAATATTATGTTCATACACTTATTCATGCAAAAACAACATTAAAACATGCATACAATATTTCCAGACAATTCTAATAACATTATAACTTGATTCCAAGATACACATCATACAAAGAACAAATATTTGGTACTTATCTTTTAACATATGACCACCAATTGCATGCATACCTTCCATGACCCTCCCAACCTTAGACAACGATGCTCATAACACTCAACAACGGGTCACCCCTGAGATGGGACTAAACTTTATCCAGCAAGGGATTCCTAGGCTTGGCAAGGACAACAGGAAAGTCACACTAATCAAACAGGAAGGATTTCCTCCCAGGAGCTAGCTCACACTAATAGCCTGCAACCTCTCATTCCCCACATTCTTGTCCCACCCCAGAAAGTGTGCCCCTTCTCTGCTCAACAGTCCTTCGGCTGCCCCACTTCGCTTCCAGGGCTTCAACAATAGACCAAACAATAATTCTCAGAGCACTATAGCTATCGTTTGGCTCCCTCTGGGAAAATCACTTTCCCAACAACCTCTCTCACCTGGAGAGGGTTTCTTACAAGCTTGACAACCTACTTCTTCAGTCCAACTCCTAAGTCAATTCCAATAAGGGTGATGGCAACAAAAATGCTCGGTATAGAATAGATGATGGCAACAAGCCACACTCAGACAAGGAACTACATAGCAACAACAACAACTGTTAAGGCACGATACAACTTAGGCAAGGTATAGGTGCACTATGAATCATAGGGAAAATACGAGATAGTTCACAGTGCCTGCAGGTTCCAGGGGTGTGTGAATGCTACTCAGGTGGACGATGGAGAATATGTCTCAGCGCGTGAATCAGTGGGTGAATGGTAGACTTGCGAGAATCCTGAGGGTTGCGAGAATGATGAGGGAATGCGATACTAGAGAAGGAACCCAAGAATGGGAAGTGAACCCCCAACAAGTTGATTTCCCCATCTATAACTGCATGCATCCAGGTTGACACATGTTTTCCTTAAGCTACATGAGCTCCACTTAGCACTCACTCCCTTTCCTAGGAACTTAGAAAAACACAGGTTATGTCAACCTTAGCCTTTAGGAAATAATAATATAATATTATCTCTTTAGAGGTAATCCCTTTAGCTTGGACCCTATTCCTAGACACTTAGCCCCTTTCCTTACCCTACCTAGTGGAGCTTATTCCCCCATAACTCTTTCTTCATGGTTGCTCTACACACAATTATGTAATTTTATTAATGATGTGTGTATTTACATATACAAAATCAGACTCACTCGCCTTAAGCATGTAGGGTCTCCGGCCTAATAAACATATAAGTCTTCCATCTTATAAACACTTGGCTCACCAGCCTATAAACATAATTACAATTCAGTTGGGGATCGGCCTTGGGGTGTTACATTCTTTGTCTTATCTCAGGAATAATAGCAGTAACAATTCCCTTTCCATGCTTAACAACCCCACCACCTATGTAATTCATCTGATGAATAAATATAGAACCAATCCCTCTATTGTTCTTTTCAAAATCAAGATAAAAGTGCTCATTAGTAGCCAATAATACATGAGAAGGAGTTTCATCAAAAGTGGGAACTGATAATAATACTTTGTGATTCTTCTTGATAGCTTGTGGGATGAAAGTGGCAGATCCAAGGGTGAACTTGTTGGTGTTTATACTAGCTTTTTGTAGAGCCTTTGGTGTGGCTAGATAGCTTGGTGGGATGCCTTGCTAGGCCTTTGTATTGCTGGTTATGGTTTACTATTGATGGTGGATACCCTAGCTAGGGTATGGGAAGCAATTAAAGAGTCCTTTCTTGGGAAGAGTTGAGGTATTGTAATTTATATTCATTTGCATAATATATTAAAATTTAAGTGTACTATTGTTGTGCAGACATTATATGTTGCATATCTCAAAATCAGACTTTGGTTGCTCATTGTTATGAGTAGTTTCATGGCTAGTTTAATGAATATTTGTTGGGACGACCATGCTGAAATGTTGTGTGTTTTAGCATGTCTATATGAAAAAAGAAATAAGATTTAGTGTTGTAACAAATCTACTATTATAAAAGTAATTTTCATATCTATGCATTGGTTTAGATTGTTCCCCAAGGGTTGTGATATCCATCTCTTCTTCAAGTACATTTTCAATGTCTTCTTGAGATTGCGTAGTGAAAAAATTGGACAAAATTGAAGTATTTGTTGTTGTAATAAATATTTCATATTCAACCATAAGGCCGAAAGTTATATGAAATAGATCTGGAGAACCTCAAGTAAATGAGGTGAAATTTCTGAAGTCTTTCAATGTGAAGATTTTTAAATTTCCACAACATTAGTTTTATGACTATTATTAAATATAAGTTGTATCCTCCTCCCCTAATGTTCACACTACAAATTACACCAAGCTTGTCTCTAAATTTGAAGAACTGATATTGACCGAGAGGCTTGGTGAATATGTCCACAGTCTGCACCTGAGTTGCACAACACTACAACTATGTCTTCATTCTCCACTAACTACTGAATTTAATGACTTTGATTCTCCACATGTTTTTGTTGATTAAATGTGATGGTTGTCATTGATGTCAACCCTTGAAGAAATTATGGTAGCGAATTCCGGTAGCACAATGGTTTGGGTAATGGACCCAAGTTTTTTTGATGGATAATGGTATGAGTTTTGAGATATTTGTAGGTAAGACTATTCCAGATGGATAGTACATGTCATGCCATTTATGGTGGTATGTGGAATGTCACATAACTCCTCACGGTTAGAGAGTTATGGCCATGTGAAGTTGGAGGACCCTCATGAGTCATCTAGAAGCCCCAAAAATTCAAAGTGTTTGCAAAAGAAATTATTTAAATATTAAAGCTAATGGAGAACTCCCTAAAATAAGTAAAGTGGGATGCTACATGAAAGTATAAATAACAGGCAAGGCTCTCTCATTTAATTACACTTGAACACATTGAATATCTTTTTTTGTGTAAGGCTTATTGCAAGTACTCATCGATACATATGAAGTTGTGAAAGTCTGAGGTAGTACGAAGGGTTGACGATGGAAGTTTCAGAATTACAGTGAATACTAAAATAACCTAATTTCTGAGGCGTACGCGGGTTGACAATGTATTTGGGTGCATACATACTGAGGTGTACTTGGGATGACGGTGTATTAGGGTGCGTACGTACACGAGCTGGTAGTGTATTAGGGTGCGTACATGTTGGTAAAGCCATGGAAACTTGAGAAGATGAAGATGTAGAGGTTCTAGATTCTGAGATCAAGCTCCTTGGTCTATAGTGCTTAAATACATCATATCTATCCATTGGTTCAAAAGGTATGTCTTATTTCTATGAATAGTTGGATTTTGATGTATGCATGAGAAATGGTTATGGAGATTTGAGGATTCTCCCTAGAGAGACTAGTGGCTGCATGGGATCTTCTGCATAAGTCAGATCTACAGAAATACAATGTTGGCATATTTATCATTGATACTTCTTATTGAGGCACATCTTGTATTTCTTATCATATGGCTAAGGGTTTTTGTGGTACATGGTTGAGAGCTTGTATTTGTGAAGTGGTTGATGTATTGAGAGGTTGAATATTAGAAAGGGTTTGATGAATAGATCATGTGAGGGTTATTATAAATGTTCATGATTACACACCTATATGGCACATGAATAGAGATATATATATGCTTTGGGTAAAGGTTAGGTATGAGGATGCATGCATAGGGTACAATTACAGTCTGGATACAATGACATGTGATAGATCTATGTGAAAAAGTTACATAGGGTCAGAAGTTTTCAAGAGAAAGAAAACCCTAGTTTTCAGAAGGCATAAGCAGGCTACATAATAGTTTGATGACGTACATATGTGGGTTGCATAAAATATAGGGCACGTACATATGCATGTTGCAGCACTACAGGTTGCATACCTATTGTATTTTGTTGATACATTTTCAATTCAGGTACATATTGATTACAAGGTAGTTGTACAGGTTGGATGCAGGTCAGTGGTACATATCAATATATAATTGTACAATGGTATATCTCATAGTGATACTATGACAGTGGTTCCATCATTCTACTTATACTCCAGGGTCGTTGGACGGGGAAATGACAGGTGGTTGTAGCCACCTTCTGGTTGTAGCTGGAGAACATAGGGGGTTGTATCCTCCTTCTGGTTCTAGCAAGAGAATTGGGGAGTTGGAGCTTCCCTTGGGTTGTAGCCTACAAAACCAGGGGGTTGGAGCCTCCTTCCAGTTGCAGCTGGAAAACAAAGGAAGTTGGTGCTTCCAATGAATGAAATTCTTCAAGACATATAAGAAAAATCATTCCGTGGTTTTCTCCTGCTTTGGGTTGCCACGTAAAAACATTGGTGTACTGTGTATGTGTGTGATTTCTCATTTGTTCATTGTTTATTTACTCTATAACTATTGGATGATAATGATACATTGATATAACACTTGCATTTTATGGTGAAAAAGGATTCAATTGCTCTAGTACTGATTCACCCCCCCTCTCAGTAATCCAACAATCGGTTTCAGAGCGGGTTCTTTTAGAAATCAGTTTAACCACTGAAAGGTAGATCATGGAGAGAAACAACATGTATAAAAATGGAATACCACAATTTGATGGACAAAAGTGTGCATTTGGAGCATAAGAATGAAGACATATATACAGTCATAGGGATTTGAAATTTGTCAGTCAATTGTAGATGGATACACAACATCAACAGTTCCACTAACAAATGAAAAAGAAATTAAACTCAGTCAAAATAATTCCAAATCCACAAATGCACTTCTGAATGGTCTTGGAGAATCAATATTCACAAAAGTTGCACATTGTAAATCCTCTAAAGATATTTGGGACAAACTTCAAAATATTTATGAAGGAGATTCAAAAGTCAAAGCAGTAAAGCTTCAAACTTACAGAGGTCAGTTCGAAAAACTAAAGATGAAGGAAGATGAGAATATTGCAGCTTACTTTTTACGAGTCGATGAAACAGTAAATGCAATCATGGGATTGGGAGAAGAAATCAAAGAATTTGTAATCGTTCAGAAGGTACCAAGATCTCTTCCTATGATATTTGACCCTAAGATACCAACACTAGAAGAACGAGAAGATATGAACTCAATAAGCATGGATGAACTACATGGAATCTTAACAACATATGAAATGAGAACTGAATAGGAAAATCCAGATATAAAAGAAGCAGCCTTCAAAGAATCCAAAAATTCAAAGCAAAAGGGTAAGCAAAAAGAAAAAGAATATAGCATTAGTAGTGACGTCTTGGAAGATGATGAAGAAGTGGCCAACTTTGTCAAAATATTGAACAAGGGAACCAACGAAAGGTATAGAGGTAATCTTCCTTTGATTTGTTTTAATTTTGATGGTATTGGTCATTTTTCTGACACATGTCCTCATAAGAAAAATAGAAATGATGAAGGTTACTCAAATAGAAAAAAAACATATAAAGGCAAAAGAACCACAAAGAATTTTTTCAAGAAAAGCTTATGCACCAAAGAAGACATCTCATCATCATATGAAGAGGCCGAAGAAGAATATGAAGAGGCAGAAGTTGACTACCGAGAAGAACTGTTGTATGCCATAGAAGTTATCAAAAGAGAAAAGAAGAAAAACAAGAAACTACAAGCATAACTAGACAAGAAAGAAGACACTCAGGAACTAGAACACATGATCACAAAATTGAAGGTTCAAATTGAAGAAGATAAAAGAATTGAAGAAGCACTCAAAGAACAACTAGAAGGAAGAGACAATATCATTGAAAATTCGGAAGAAAAGATTGTCACATTAAGAAAGGATCTTCAAAAGAAAAGTATGTAGAACAACTCAAAATTTTTGAATGACATTATCAACAGTAAAAACCTCATCATTACAAGTCTGAACTTGGATACAATCAGACAAAAAAAGGATCAAGCTCTAAAACAATAGAACAAGAAACATATCCGAAAACCTATGCAGAAAAAATCAAAGGGGATAGGAAGGTCTACAACAAAAATTATAGGGACACTCCTACACCAAGAAGATTCAGATTTTAGAATCAACAACTGACAAAGACAGATAATACTCAGGAAGAAGAAGGATTCATAAGAGTATCTCCTTTCAAAAGATATTCAACTCCCATGTATCAAACTATCTTTTTTGGTTTATGTTATGCATGTAATAATTTTGGACATAAAGATGTGAATTGTAGAGCTAACAACAGGAACATAAACAACTTTGAAATTTATACACAAAAGGGTTATCCAAGAAGGCCTAGTGAAACACAGAGAATAAGTTACAACAGGTTTGAATCTTTGAGCACTGAAGTGGAATGATACAAATGTAACAACTTTGGACACATGGCCAAGGATTTTAGAATGACAGTCCCTCCTAGAGAACCAAAATAGAACAACAACAGTCACAGTCAAGAACCTCAGAAAAGGACATGGATAAGAAATCATAATCAATATAGCAATTAGGAATGCTCACTTGATCTACAAGCTAAGCAGAAGAAACATGGTTGGTATGTTGACTTTGGCTATTCAAAACACATGACATGTGATAGAGACATGTTTCTTGCATTAAGAAAGGAAAGAGATGGATCAGTCTCCCTTGGAAATGATGATTCAACTAAAATCATTGGAAAATGCATAGTCAGAATTGGGAACAAGAATACCAAGGAAAAAAATGTTCTACTAGTAGAAGATATGAAACATAATCTTCTAAGTGTGAGTCAAATGTGTGACCAAGGTCATAAAGTTACTTTCTATTCACAAAAGTGCGAGATAAGAAAATAAGGTTAAGGAAAATTGATTGCAATATGATCCAGGTGGATATCGGTGGACACCCACCTCTTCCAACTGGCTCAAAACAATTTTCTGACAATTTTGGCAATTTACTATTTTTAGTAGTTTTAACTTTCGGGGCCATTTTGAGGGCCTAAATGAAGGTTTTTCAGGATCGAGCTTCTCAATGATATTTTAAGGAATTATTGAGCCCCCAAAATTAATCTCCTCGACAATACCTTTCCAACGGGTTATCATACACCTAAAACGGAGATCGTATGCAAAAGTTAGGACCCCGGGAAGTTGATGTACTAACTTACCCAAATGAGGCCCACATGACTTTTGGCACTTCATCTCCTAGGGTTAGGTTTTTGGATGTCTAGGGTTTTTGGAATTCCTTTTTATTGTAAAAATGCCTTCAGAGCCTCATTGTAATCATCTTCTTGCGAATGAGCACAATTGTCACATCTCTTCTCAGAGATAAGTCGCCACCATTCCAACAAGCTTGTTTCCACTATATTTTATAATTTCAGCTTATTTCCTTATTGAATAGAAAACCAGTTTTACTGTATCTCTGTTATTTTGTGTTAAGAACCTGTTAATAATCTATAGTCATTTCATTCTTCTCATAAAATACGGATCAGTGGTATTAGAGTGGTCTGCTCCTTGTCGTCTTAATGCATGTCCCCAACGAGGTTGGAGTACAAAGAGTTGGGTCTCGAGCTTGTTTCTCTTGAGGACAAAATCTCTCGCACACCCAAGCGACCTCTCATGGCAGGAGAAAATAAATATGAAGGGACAGGAGATCCTTTCAAACTGTTGATTGAGGAATCCCTCATGCAACAAAGGAACGAGATGATGGATAGTTTTGCGCAAATCCTTCGATGGCTACCAACATGCGACGCATCTTCTTCAAGAAGAGGTGCCACCCCCTTCAAGGTACAAATAAACTTCGATATTCCTATATTTGAAGGTCAGATAGAAAAAAATGTTGTAGACAAGTGGTTGAATCTACTAGAAGAGTGTTTTTCTGTCCATAATTTTTCGAATAGAGAAAAGATTACTTTTACGCTCCTCAAAGTCATTCCCCACATCAAAGATTGGTGGGAAACTTTTTGTGAGAAAAAGGAAATAGAGGAACCCTCACTATTTACAGTCACAACCACCTGGGATTCCTTCAGGGATGCTATTAAGGAACAATACTACCCTGTCGAAAGTTATGATGACTTGTATACCAAATGGACCACACTGCGGCAACAAAGAGACCAAGCAGTGCCACATTTCACGAATATCTTTCATACCTTGTGCACCAATCTAGGAATCAAATATTTAGAGTGACATATGGTGCTCAAGTATCACGATGCTCTGCATAGATACATCTAGACCGAAATAATTATTTTGGACATCTCATCCTTGGGCGCGACCTACCGATATGCCGTCAAAATCGAGCAGAAGCTCAAACAAAAGATGTGGAAATTTGGGCCTGGGAACCCCTCACAACAAAATCCAGGAAAGGTCGGTCCCAACCCACAAAACAAAGGAGAGAGAAAATATGGACAGTATTAGGACAACATTCCAAGACGCAAGAAAATAAGGACACTGGAAAGACAAAGAAATATACTGGGAAGTGGTGCGACTTCTATAAGAGCCCTTGGCATAACACTGCTGACTGCCACTCAAAGCAGTCACTAGTGGCTAAAGTGAAAGCCTTTGAATCAGATGCGGGTTCAGAATATGAGACAAAACCAGAAAGGGGAAGACAAATCATTGATGCGGAACCCAGTGCCATTGTTGCTACCACCAAGCTCCAACCTAGTGAACCAGATGAGCTAGAAGAAGGAGAATGCCTCTTCCATTCACAGATGTGGGTAAAAGGAACCCCACTACACTTCTTTGTGGATAGCGTTAGCCAGAAGAACCTCATCTCAGTAAAGGTCATCAAGCAGTTGGCCCTAACAACAACATCGCACCCACAACCCTACACAATTGGATGGCTCCGCCAAGGAAGCGATATCCACTTGGATCACAATAACTATGAGAACTTCAAGCAACATATATGTATTAAGTGAAATTGGAAATGAAAAGTGTTTCCTAGGAAATGAATATGAAAGTTGGCTATGGCACAAAAAAATGGGTCACATACATTTTGATAACCTTGTCAAAGTCAACAAAAATGAAGCAGTTAGAGAAAAGACCGAGATCAAAAAACCATCCAACACTTTATGCAAGCATTGTCAACAAGGAAAGAAAACAAAGACTAGGTTCAAATCAAAGGAATATTCAATGACAAGACCACTGGAAATTGTGCATACTGATCTAGTTGGACCAACTACAACAAAGGGTTTAAAAGGTGACAAATACTTTATGTTATTAGTTGATGATTATACAAGAATGACTTCAGTTTGCTTCCTTAGGAATAATTCAGAATCTTTTGAAAACTTCAAGGTTTACAAGGAAATGGTTTAAAATGAAATGGATTCAAAAATCAAATGCTTGAGATCTGATAATGGAGGAGAATTCACTTCAAAGGAATTTATGGACTACTGCAACAAGCATGAAATAAAAAGGAAATTCTTTGTTGCTAGGACACCTCAACATAATGGAGTTGTTGAAAGAAAGAACATGACAGTACAAGAAATGGCTTGAACAATGCTAATGGATTCCAAATTGATAGATATATTTTGGACAGGCAGTGCATACAACAGTTTACATTCAAAACATAGTAATGCTTAGAAACAACACTGACAAAGCTCCCTACGAGCTATGGAAAGGAAGACCAACAAATGTAAAGCACTTCATAGTTTTTGGAAGCAAATGCTACATCAAAAGAGAAGATGGCAGAATGAGAAAGTTTGACTCTCCTGTGGAAAAATGAGTACTTGTTGGTTACTCAAGTACAAGGAAAGCATACAAGTGTTACAATATGAGATTGAACAAAGTTTTGGAAAGCATCAATGTAACAATTGATGAAACATGTAGACAATAATTAAAGGAAGAAGAAAATGAATCAATGGAACAAATTTATGAAGAAGCAAAAGATGAAAAAGATGCAGAAGAGGAAGATGAAGAGGATCCGACAAAATCATAAGAGCAAGTTCAACAAGTGCCTCCAAAGACACCTAGCAGATGATTACAAAAGAATCATCCTTCATATCATATTATCGGAAACACATGTGCAGGAGTTGAGACTAGAAGAATAATTCATTCACCAGAACAAACGCACCTAGCACTCTCATCTACGATTGAACCAACTTGTTTTGAAGAGGCCAGGAAGGATGAATTTTGGAACAAGGCCATGGATGAAGAATTGGATTAAATAGAGAAAAATGACACTTGGGAATTGGTTCCAAGAACAAAGAATAAGAATGTGATCGACACAAAGTGGGTTTTCAGGAATAAATTGAATGAAGATGGACATGTTACAAGGAACAAATCTATATTGGTATGTAAAGGATATGCACATGTTGAAGGAATCGACTTTGAAGTGACATTTGCCCCAGTTTCCAGAATGGAAGCAATCTGATTTCTTTTAGCTTATGCATTCTCCAAAAATATTAAATTGTATCAGATGGATGTAAAATCAACATTTCTGAACGGTGAACATGAAAAATACGTATACATTGAACAACTAGAAGGATTTCAGTTGTCATAGAATGCAGATTATGTGTGTAAATTAAAGAAGGCCTTGTATGGTCTAAAAAAGGCTCCAAGAGAATGGTACTCTATACAGGATAAATATCTACAGGAGGTAGGGTTCAGAAAAGGAAGTGCAGACAATAACCTCTACATCAAGGTAACTCAAGATAATGTTTTATTAATTGAAGTTTATGTTGATGAAATTATTTTTGGAAGTACTGATGACAGGTTAAGCCAGAAATTTGCAAAGGACATGCATAATGAATTTGAAATGTCATTACTTGGAGAACTATACTTCTTTCTGGGTCTTCATATACATCAAAGAAACCAAGGAATCTTTATTTCTCAACCCAAGTATATTAGATAAATGCTAAAGAGGTTCGGAATGGAATATTGAAAACTAGTTATCACTCCCATGCAGACTCGTTGCAAGTTGAGCAAACATGATGATTCAAAGTCTACAGATCGGAGGCAATACAGATCAATGATTGGTAGCCTACTATATGTGACATCATATAGACCAGATGTAATGCAGGCAATTGGACAGGTGGCACGATTTCAAGAAGCACCAAAAGAATCACATATATTAGTAGTGAAGAGGATTTTCAGATATCTCAAAGGAACAAAAGAGTTTGGATTATGGTATCCAAAAGGAAAGGATCTATCAATTATTGCCTACACAGATGCAGATTGGGCAGGTTGCATTAATGAATGACAAAGCACCAGTGGATAAACGTTCTACTTGAGTGAGTGTTTAGTATCATGGCTAAGCAAGAAACAATCATCAATATCTTTATCTACAGTCGATACAGAGTATATTGCAGCAGCAACATGTTGTACATGGGTCCTATGGATGAAAAAAACTTTGAAAGATGTACAGGTTGAGTATGATGAGCCCATTCCAATCTATTGTGATAATAAAAGAGCCATCAGTATCTCAAAGAACCCAGTGATGCACTCCAAGACGGAGCACATTCCAATCAAGTATCACTTTCTACGGGAACAGATTGCATTAAAGAACATCAGAGTGGAATATGTGAGCACAAAATAACAAGTGGCATACATCTTTACAAATCCACTTCCAAGGGAAGCCTTTGAGTATCTTTGCCAGAGACTCAGAGTTATTTCTACTCCAAAATGAATGATTTTGAATTCTTATCTTATATGTATTAGATGTACACAAGGAAGCACCATAAAGATGACAGTTCAGTTAGGGGGAGAAGCCCCAGATGGA
This sequence comes from Picea engelmannii, assembly GCA_009831015.1. NCBI lineage: Eukaryota > Viridiplantae > Streptophyta > Pinopsida > Pinales > Pinaceae > Picea > Picea engelmannii. Next base: position 491,190 of record ML786769.1, on the reverse strand, counting down.
AAGATAACTTTGCCATTGATGACAAAGGGGGATAGATTTATCAGATGCAAAGCACAGAGGCATGGTTCTAGGGGGAGCGATGGTCACAGGGGGAGATTATTGATATGAGTGATATGACTTTAGTATTGCATGACATGACCTCAGTATTGCATCAGAGTGTTGCCATCAATGCCAAAGGGCAAGAATGTTGATTAAATGTGCTGGTTTTCATTCATGTCAACCCTTGAAGAAATTTCTGTAGCGAATTATGGTAGCACAATGGTTTGGGTAATGGACCCAAGTTTGTTTGATGGATAATGGTATGAGTTTTGAGATATTTGCATGTAATACTATTCCATATAGATGGTACATGTCATGCCATTTCTGGTGGTATGTGTTGAAATATTGTAACTGCAAAGAGTATTCTATTTATTATTGATGTATGATTCATTAGATAAATCCACTTTTGTGGATTGATGATATCGGGCATTGTAAATGAACAAATCCCCTTTTGTGGATTGGTCAAACCCTAATTGTAATATGCAAATTGAGAAGTCGGCCCCCAGGCAAATTAAAGTGGTTCTAACCACCAAGAAAGAGAAGTCAACCCTACCAGTGAAGAGACACCTCCTTTCAACACTTGCCAGTTTGTATAAATAAAGGAAGCTAGCGCCTCATTTGTTCACTCACTCATTCGATCATCTAGAGCACAAGTTTGGAGCTGCACTTGGAGAAGAAGGAAGAGAGAGAGGCACATTACTTGGGAGAGGATATTCTCTTGTGTTTGGTTTATTGTCTTGGCATTGTATTGGATATCTATATTAAGGAATTTTTTGTTGGGTTTTCTCCCCCATGAGGGTTTCCCAAGATAAATGTTGTGTTTCTTGTGATTGTGTTTTTCTTAGTGATCCTATCTATGCTATGGTTATCAAGTAAATTGAAAATAAATCTATTAATAGCTTAAACTTTAACATGGTATCAGAGCTAAGCTGAAGAGAGCATATTTCATTGGATAAAGAAAAACGTCGTTGTTGCCGTACAAGAAAATTAGGGCTTTTTATTGAAAAGGAATTTCAACCCAAAAGTCATCTAGAAAAGTGTGCCCTAGCCCAATGAATTCTTTTGAATCTTCAGTGCACCTTTTGAGTGGATATAACTCCCAGAAAGTGAAACCCTAGTTTTCATTGGTACCAGAAGTACCAGAAAATCAAAAGTACCAGAAAACCAGAAGTACCAGAAAACTAGAAGCACGAGTCCATAAATCCGCTGGTCAAGTTTGAGAGGGGGGAATTTAGATTTTCAGAAATTTGATTGTACCATCTTACTCGCCTCATCTCAATGCATCTAGCCCCTAGATTGGAATTTCAAAAATTTGAATTTTGAAAAATTAGTGTGTCCTCATAAAACCCTAAGTTGTAGTTGCAGTTGCATTTTCAGAATCAGTTGCAGTATCAGTTGAAGTATCAGTTGTAGTACCAGTTGCAGTCACCCTTGAAGTTCTTAGGAGTTGGTAATTATTACCACTGCTACCGGATGGTGCTACTACTTGCAAATGCTATCAAAGGTATGTACTCACATATGTTTAAATTGTTAAGATTTAAAGGGTATTTGTAGGAGAAGGGATCTTTTTCCATAGATCCAGAAGGATCTCCAGATCCAACACATTTAGAGGAATAATGCAACCTAGGTTTGATTATTCTGATATGCATCTATTTGTTATGACATTATTTTGATCTAGGTTGCATGTTGAAGCCATGACCATCATACTAACCTTTGGTCAAAATTAAATTCAAGGTATTAGATAGATTAAAGTTGAGATCATATAGTTTATTCTCTAACCCAACCTTCCGTCAAGATAACATATTGTCCTAGTACAAAAGATAGGTTGAAGAAAGAACTTGTCATCTTGAGTGAAGGAGACTTGGAAGAAAAGAAACACACTCATTATTGAGGACAAGAATCCAGGTTCTAGGTTTGATTAGTTAAGTTGATAAGATTCAAAGTTGCACATGACAAAGTTGATAACTACTTGTTAAGAACCAAACATCAATATAGCATAGAAAAACCTCAGGAAACGTACTCAACGCCTTGAAAAAGAGATAATTTCAGATAATAAGCCTCTTCGAGGGGGAAACCTCCTTTTACCCCACTTAAATGTTCAAGTACAAGATGATTCAAAATGAAAATGTCTCCTTGGTATATA